>PVLA01001938.1:16151-293993 GCA_004027455.1 Hydrochoerus hydrochaeris | reverse complement strand
TATCAAAGGCTTCTCTCCTTTCTTTGGGTTCCTCTATTCTTTCATTTGTATCTATGAGGATTACCCAGGACTTCTTTTATTAATCTTCTTATATCTTGCTTCATCTGAGTTAGAATTTCAGATTTAAATTTGACAATGAGGTCACGGATGTATTTCTTTATTTTCGATGAGGCTGTCTCTGACATTACAGGTTTGCTGCTCTCAACCTCCTCTGCATTTACCTCTGTTGGACTCCCTTTCCCTGGTTCCTCAGTTGGGGACCTTTTGCTCTTTCTCTGTCTTGTCATGTTTTCAGCCCCCTTCAGACAGGTGGGTGGTGGAGGTCTCTGGGCTTTTCTTGTACTGCTTACAGTTTTTCTGCAGCGCACTTGCTAGGGAAATACCACCCCCTAGTCTGCTGCTGATCTGCGAGTTGCAGGCTGAGAGCTGGCTCCTCCCCCTATGCCAGTCAACAAGTTTATGCTTCAGCAAGTTTGTGTGTTCCCTGGGGATGCCACTGGCCCACAAAAGCCTCATCCCTAGCTATTGGGTTTCAACCAGGGGCATGGCCCAGCCCAAGCAGATCCCACCAATCTGCTTTGGACTAGGAGTCATCAGTGGATGCTGCCTCGGGTTTTGACTCAAGCCAGCCCTGCCCAACTCCAAAATGTCACCCAGCCAGTCCTCCCAGTCTGGGGATTCCAGTTCCCATCACTCACCAAAGTTCGTGCAGCTCAACTGGCTGTTTCCACTCCCTGTCTCAGGGCCTCCCCAGCCGAGGGTCTGGAGCTCACCAACCCCCCACTCTCAGCAGGGCCGCAATCTCATCTCCATTGTGAGTCACCTGACTTTAAGACATGCCGGTACAGTGATCGGGGCTTGCCCAGCTCCAGCCCTCTGTCCGTGCTTCTTTTTCTTTTTTCTTTTTTTTTTTTTTCTTTTTCCTCAGTTTCTTCCTGGGTCATGAGAATTCCTCTCCTTTTGTCTGGCTTTCCCCATGTTGCCAGATTCCAGTGTCTGAGTTGTTTTTATTATTTTTTTTTCCTCAGAGAGGCTTTCTTATCATGCCACTCAGTCAGCCATCTTGCAATCCCCAATAGTTGGATTTTAAGGGTCTCTCTAGAACAAATTCTTTTAGATGAAGAAGAAAAGATTAACAGTCAATCTTGCATTTTCATTCAAAGATCATATATATCTTACTCAATTTCATTCAGAGAGCAATAAAATTGAAAGTTGCCTCTCAATAGATGACTAAAACATATAGAATTAAGAATTCTTTGTCCTGGAAGAACTTTATATACTTCTGTTGTCATGTCTGGGGTTCCAGAGTATGAAAACCTTTCATTTTTAGCCAAGCACACATTGTAGAACAGTGGAGTAGATACTACAGATATGGATGAAGTTCAATATACCTTTAGACGACAGCAACTAGTGGGAAGGAGAATGCAATAGTATATAGTGTTTGAATAGTAAATAAACAATGCAAATAACTGGGGAAAGCATGAGTTATTTTAGTTTTCATTGCTTTGTGACATTATGGACAAATATTTCTTCAGATATCCAGAGCTATTTAAGTGTGTCCTTGGTAGCAGCTTGATGTCATCTCTTAAATTTTTTGTGAAAATAAGACATGAATACAAAAATCAGTTACTTATCCTATTATTCATTTGGGATCTGGCGAAATAAGTTTGAAGTGGGTTCTAGCTTCTACTAGACTCATTGTGAGTTAAGCTTTTGCTTAATTTCCATGGTTCACCTGGCCTCCAAAACCCTGGATTTTACAGAGGCCACAGTGGGTATCTTGATAACAGTGTTAAATCAGTTCCAGTGTCCAGGAGTCCCCAGATATCTGAACATGTCCCTTTCCCCAATATCCAGTTACCCCGGCAAAATACCTTAGGTCGTTTTGGGGAAGAGTGTGAGAAAGAAGACAGCATAAATGTTTGACTCCAAGGAGACCCAGCCACCTCTAAATTTAGGGGGGTCTTTGGCCTGTGAACCAGCTCAAATCTGGGAATTGCTAGAAGCACTGTGATTCTATTGCTATGAATTGAGGTAGATTTCATATCACTTGCTCTTACATTTTTGGATTATATAAAACTTATCTAAAAATTCAACCCTCAAGAACATACCTTAAACTATTTGGTTGTCAAATGTACATCAGAAAAGCCTGCATATAATAATAACTTTTGCAGAGTTAAACAAATATCAACATAGAAACATAAAAGTCAAATATGATTGAGGGAGTTTTTCATGTTTATAGAACTCATCTAAATATAAAAATAGAAGATGCATTTTTTTAAATAACAAAAGCAGCAAATAGCCTACCTGTCAATAGTACCCCACTAGATCAGACTGCTGCTGCTGGGCCTGCCTCTAGGCCGGGAACATTGGGGAAGCCTGCGGCATGCCTGAGCTGTCTCGGACTACCACTACTGGGTCTGCTCCTTGAACCTTGGACTACAGTGGATTACTGTGCTGGCTGGATGAGAGACTCATGAACACCTCACCCAAACAGAAGACCTCAGCAGGCTCCAGTCAGTGTGGGGAGCTTGCCCCTCAAATAGAGGTCTGCAGTGGGTAAATAGGAATGGAAGTGAAACTCCCTTCAACTGTAAGACCTTGGAGAACATGACAAAAGAGTGGGCAATCCCCTTCTCCACACAGAAAACATCAGACAGGTTGAGGAATGCACCAATAATGACCTCCTAACTTAGAGAAAATTAAAAGAGCTTATGAGACCCCCAGTGACACAGTAGGGCCTCAGCTGACACAAACACTATAGCCAGGAAGATCTGGTGGCCTGCAACAACCTGAAGACATAGCAAGAGCAGGAACTAAGAGTTGACCTACATCAATACTTCTGTGCTAGTTAGCCCAGAAAGAATATAGGACTACCCAACAGGCCCTGAAGGAGGAACTCAGATGACTGGATTTCCTCTTCATTGTGGTACTCAGCATTTGACAAACATCAACCACACAGTAAAACCCTAAAACTCACACTATGGACAGTTGTGACTGTTGGGATTGAAAGAGAAAATATTTACCCAAAAGGAGAAAATGACTAAATGAAAAAGCAAAATGCAATCTCAAACATCTAGTCCATTAGGAGCAAGTACAGGTGACAATGAAATAGAGGGCTTTAATAGTCATACACCAGAAATCTCTGAAAAGATAGCAAACGAAGTAAAGAAACAAATCCATGAAGCTATAGAGGAATTCAAATTAGAAATAATGTCTTATGTAAAGACAGAAATAACAATCTTAGTAAATGAGTTGCTCAACATAGCTAGAGAAGAAATAGATTTTAAAAAAATACAGGAGGAGGGGAAATTGATTGAAACTTTGAATGAACAATACAGAAAACAAGCAGAATCCATGAAAATTCAAAGAGATATCCAAGAAACAAAAAATTCTATTGAAAGCTGGCAAAACCACTTAAATGAAGCAGAGGATAGAATTTTTGACCTTGAGGACAGTATCGCAGATAGCAATCATGAAACGGTAGTACTTATAAAACAACAAAGTAGCATGAAATGACAATCCAGTAGCTTGAAGATGATGCCAGGAGAAACAATGTAAGATTAATAGACATCAGTGAGGAGGCAGCAAACAATGCAAAGGACATATCTAAGCTGTTCACAGAAGTAATGGCAGAAAATTTCCCAAATATGGGGGGGAAATCTGATATACAAATAAGTGAGGTATATAGAATGCCTAACAGTCATAACCAACATAAATCTACACCCAGACACATAATAATTAAGATCTCAGGCATACAGCATAAAAATAGAATACTAAAAGCTGTTAGAGAAAAAGACACAACTTATCTATCAAGGAAACACTATTAGAATCATGACAGACTTTTCAGTACAAACCTTCAAGTTAAGATGAGCTTGGAATGAATTATTTCAAGCCCTAAAAGAAAACAACTTTCAACCCAGACTGATGTACCCAGCAAATTTGTATCTTTCAAATTTAATGGAGAAACAAGATACTTCCATGACAAAGAACAACTGAAGAAATTCATGTCCACCAAACCAACTTTAGAAAGACTACTGAAAGACATGCTAGATAGAGATAAAAATGACCACAATCCCCAGAAAAATAGAAAGAAACCACCAGGCTGGAAAAAAAATTAAACAAGGAATAAAAGTAGGAAACCAACAATAGGAACACAACATGGCAAAGTCAAGCCAGTACATATCAATGATATCCATAAATGTAAATGGGCTCAATTCACCTATCAATAGAAACAGGTTGACAGAATGGATCAAGAAATAGGATCCCACAATATGCTGCATACAAGAAACACATCTGACTCAAAAAGAATCTCATAGATTAACAGTCAAAGGAGAGAAAACAATATTCCATGCAACAGGAACTCAGAAAAAAGCAGGAGTAGCTATTCTGTTTGCAGACAAAGTAAACTTCAAAAGTAAAAGGATTAAAAGAGATAAAGAAGGCCACTACCTACTTATTCTTGGAAAACTGCAAGAAGAAGAACTAACAAGTATAAATATATATGCACCAAATACAGGAGCATCCATATAAGACAAATACTAATAAACATGAAAAACCAAATACACAAGAACACAATTGTAATAGGAGACCTTAACACCCCACTATCATAAAGAGATAGATCAATTAGACAAAAAGTCAGCAAAGAAACAACAGAACTGAATCATACCTAGAGCAAATGGAATGTTTACAGAGGGCTCCACCCAATAACATCAGAATATACATTTTTCTCAGCTGCACATGGGACATTCTCCAAAATAGACCATATATTAACCCATAAAGCATTCTTAACTAAATGCAAAGGGAGCAAAATTACCACATGCATAATATTAGATCATAGGGCACTAAAATTGGAAATCAATGGCAGAAAAACCTGCAAAACCTGCATAAATACATGGAAATTAAACACCAACCTTCTGAATAACCAGTGTGTTACAGATTAAGTTAAAGAGGAAGCAAAGATATCATATCAGCATTTCCAGAGATCCACACCATGTTGGAACTTGGGGCACTGGGAAAACAGGCAGCAGCCAGCATGCCCTCTGGTAAGTGGCTGTGGCCTCCCAAGCCACGATTGCTCCAGGGCAAGAACTATATCAGCATTTTCTGAGGTCTGGGCCATGTTGGAACTTGGGGTGCTGGGAAAACAGGCAGCCAGCTCATTGTTCTGGTGGGAGGCTGTGAGCCTACTGGTGAGTAAGCTAAGAATCAAGCATCCATCTTATTCCCCCCCATCCTGCTAGCAAGTGAGAGCCAGAGATCTGAGCATCTCTTTTGAATTTGACTTTATGCAAATAAGGGAGATTTTCTTTTGCCATCGCTTTGAAGGCAAATATTTTGATCTCTGCTTTGCTCTGTTCTGATCAATGGTATTACAGTACTGAATATTCTGTTTTTATAATTTTGGTATTTCCTTCGATATTGCTCTACCTGACTAAAGAAACAGCTATTGCTAATAAAACCAGATATACTATTGTACCTATTGCTGTTATCCCAGTAACCTGCTGTGAGGTTCTGTGTCAATTTCACTACACTGCCTCAATTGGCAACTGTTTTCTCCTGCTACATTTTACTACCTTCAAAATATTAATTAATTAATTAATTAAAAAAATAATAATGTATAATAAAAAATTTAAGAAAGTAAATAACAGCAAAACAGATCAGTAAGGTACTGAGCATCCTGAAACATGATATAAATAAATAGATAATGGATTTAAAAGCAGTTGTGGGGCCAAGCCAGCACCGCGCCATAAGGTGAGTTAAAACTCATGAGGCCAGGCCCAGAAAAGTTTGGGACCATCAATCCCGGTGGCTGGGTGCTTGCCCAGTCACCTTGGAACACTGGACTGGGCTCCGGAGGTCCTGTGGGCTTGAGTGTATTGTGCACAGAACCTTCATTCAACCAGCAGAGCCAGGCCCACATAAAAGGGAGCTGGGCCAGTGCCACTGCCACAGGGTGAGTTGCAGCTCACCAGTGCAGGTCCAGGAAACATTTGGGAGCATCAGTCCTGGAGGGTGGGTGCTCACCCAGACCATTTGGGACACTGGACTAAGCTCCAGAGGTTCCAAGGGCTTGGGTGGACCACTCCTGGTGACCTTCATTCAACCAGGGGAGCCGGCCCACCACACAAGGGGAAACAAAGCCAAGTGAGTCCCAGTACCAGAGGGCTCAGGAGGTGATTTCCAACACATTCAGGGAAAGCTTTGGAACATTGCTGGGAACAAGGAAATATAGGAAAATGATAAAACGAAAGACCAAAATGTAATCTCAAATATCCAGTCCATGCCAAGAAAATATAAGAGCAACATACATAGAAGAAAATATTATACATACACCTGAAATGCATGAAATGATATCAACTGAAATAAAGAAGTAGGTACGGGAAGCTATGAGGGAACTCAAGTCAGAAATATTCTCCCAGGTAAAAGAAGAAATGATAAAAGTAGTGAAAGAAATACTGAATGCATCCAATGAAGACACAGTTAAAAAATTAGGGGAACAAAGCAAAATGAAAGAATGCCTGAATGAACAGTTTAAGACACAAGCAGAATGCATTAAGCAGATTAAAAGAGATATACAGGAAATCAAAAACTCTAATGAAAGTTGCAAAAACTGCCTCAACAAAGGTGAAGATAGAATCTCAGGCCTCGAACATAAGATTGCAGCTAGTGAACAGGAAAGGAAAGATATTCTAAAAATAGTAAGAAATCAGGAAATAACAATTCAACAGCTGCAAGATGATGCAAAGAAAAAATATAAGATTAATAGGGATAAATAAAAAAGAAGGGGACAACATAAATGATATCAAGAAGCTATTTACAGAAGTAATAACTGAAAACTTCCCAACAAGAGTATGGAAACTGACATACAGATTAGTGAAGCATATAAAACTCCAAATAGCCATAACCAAAACAAAACTACACCCAGACATATAATAATCACATCCCAGAAATCCAACATAAGAACAGAATGTAAAAAGCTGTTAGAGAGAAAAGACAGGTCACCTATAAAGGAAAAACTATCAGAATCACAGCAGACTTCTCAGCACAAAAAATGAAGTCAAGAAGAACACAGAGTAGTGTTTCAGATCCTAAAGGAAAATGACTTCCAACCCAGACTGATGTACCCTGCAAAACTGTTCTTCAAAAGGATGGAGAAATAAGAGACTTCCATGATGAAGAACTGTTGAAGAACTTCATGATCATCAAGTCAAACCTACAAAGAATACTGAAAGACATTCTAGATACACATAGGAAAAAACCACTAAGCAAGATGGAAAATTAAACAGAATGGAAAACTAAGATACAACATCAGAAAGATAACATGTCAACAATAAACCAATATATGACAGTTATAACCATTAATGTAAATGGCCTCAATTCACCAATTAAAAGAAACAGACTGGCAGAATGTATCAAGAAACAGCATCCAACCATATGCTGCCTACAAGAAACCTATCTAACCCAAAAGGAAACTTATAGACTTAAAGTCAAAGGATGGAAAACAATACTCCATGCAATAGGAACTCAAAAAAAGTGGGGGTAGCTATTCTGTTTGCTGACCATGTGAACTTCAAACCAAGAATTGTCCGAAGACATAAAGAGAGTCACTGCATACCAGTTAAGGGAAAACTGCAAGAGGAAGAGATAACAATCTTAAATATATATGCACCAAATTCCAGAGCACCCAACTACACAAAGCAAGTATTAACAAAAATGAAAAATCAAATAGGCAATAACACAATTATACCAGGAGACCTTAACACACCATTGACACAAAGGGATAGATCAACTAGACAGAAAATCAGCAAAGAAATAACAGAACTGAATCAAACCTGTGAAAAATGGATTTGATAGATGTATACAGAGTGTTCCATACAACAACATCAGAATATACATTCTTCTCAGCAGTACATGGGACATTCTCTAAAATAGACCATATACTAAGACATAGAGCATATTTAAGTAAATGCAAAAGAATTGAAATTATCTCATGCATGTTATTGGACAATAGCACCATGAAACTGGAAACTAATGACAAAAGTAACTGCAAAAACCCCACAAACACATAGAAATTAAATAATACACTCTTGACCAATCAGTGGGTCACAAAGGAAATTAAAGAAGAAATTAAAAAATATATACAAGCAAACAAAAACACAAATACAACTTACCAGAACCTGTGGGATGCAATGAAAGCAGTCCTCAGAGGAAAATTTATTGCGCTGAATTCCCACATTAGGAAAACAGAATGAACACAAATATGCAACCTGATATTACACCTGAAACATCTAGAAAAATAAGAGCAAGCCAAGCCCAAAACCAAAAGAAGGGAGGAAGTTATAAAGATCAGAGCAGAAATTAATGCAATAGAGACTAAGAAAATAATTCTAAGAATCAATGAATCAAAGAGTTGGTTCTTTGAAAGAATAAATAAAATTGACAAGCCCCTAGTCAACCTAATTTTAAAAAGGAAAGAAAAGACTCAAATTCATGCAATACAGAATGAAAAGGTGAAATCACTACCAACTCTGTGGAAATACAGTAGATCATCAACAACCTTTTCAAAAACCTCTACTCTCATAGGTTTGATAACACAGAAGAAATGGGCAGATTCCTAAAAACATACAAACCACCAAAGCTGGATCAAGAAGATATAAAACTGCTGAATAACCCAATTTCTATGAATGAAATTGAAAATGTAATCAAGTCCCTACCAACAAAGAAGAGCCCATGCCAAGATGGATTCACTGCGGAATTCTACAAGAAATACAAAGAACACTTAATCCCCAAACTCCTCTAACTCTTCAGAGAAATTGAAAGGGAAGCAATTCTCCCTAAGTCATTCCTGGAAGCAAATATCACTCTAGTACCAACACCTGAGAAAGACCCAACTAAAAAAGAGAACTACAGGCCAATCTCCCTAATGAACATAGATGCAAATTTCTCAATAAAATATTGGCAAACAGGGTGCAGCAAATCATCAAAAAGATTATACACCAGGACCAAGTGGGATTTATTCCAGGAATGCAGGCATGGTTCAACATACACAAATCAATAAATGTAATACACCACATCAATAGAGCCAAAAATAAAAATCACATGATCATCTCAATAGAAAGAAAATGCCTTTGATAAAGTCCAACACCTTTTCATGATAAAAAAACTCTACAGAAATTTGGATTAGATGGTATGTACCTCCATCTATGACAAAACAACAGCTAACATTATACTAAATGAAAGCCTTCACTCTAAAATCAGGAAAAACACAAGGATGTCCACTATTACCACTCCTATTCAATATAGTTCTGGAAATATTAGCCAGAGCAATCAGACAAGGGGAATAAATAAAAGCTATAAAAATAGGAAAAGAAGTTAAATTATTATTATTTGCAGATGACATGATATTCTACATAGAAGACCACAAAAACTCCATTAAAAGACTACTACAGGTAATAAACAAAATCAGCAGCATAGCTGGATATAAAGTCAACACTCAAAAATCAATAGCATTCCTGTACACAAACAAAAAAACTCACCAAAAGAGAAATTACGGAAATATAGCCTTACACAACAGCATCTAAAAAAAAATGAAATACCTAGGAATCAACCTAACCAAGATTGTGAAAGACCTATATGCTGAAAATTATACTACTCTAATAAAGGAGATTGAAGAGGATATTAGAAAATGGAAGGATATTCCTTGCTCTTAGTTAGGAAGAACCAACAATGTGAAAATGGCCATACTCTCAAAACTGTTATACAGATTTAATGCAATCCCAATCAAAATACCATTGATATATATTGCAGATATAGAGAAAACATTTCTAAAATTCATTGAAAACAGAAGAAACCTAGAATAGCAAAGATGATTCTGGGCAACAAAGACAAGACAGAAGGCATATCGATTCCTGACTTGAAACTATACTACAAAGCCACAGTAATAAAATCAGCATGGTACTGGCAAAGAAATAGACCTGAGGATCAATGGAACAGATTAGAACATGTAAACACAACTACAAAGACACTCAGCCACCTTATTGTTGACAAAGGGGCTAAACACATTCACTGGAAAAAGGATAGCCTCTTTAATATATGGTATTGGAAAAATTGGCTTTCCATATGCAGGAGATTGAAAATAGACCCATGTCTATCACCATACACTAAACTAAAGTCAAAATGGATCAAGGATTTAAATATTCAAACAGAAACGCTAAATCTACTGGAAGACAAAGTAGGTAAAAATCTTTGAGACATAGGGGTAAGGAGAGAATTCATGAATAAAACACAAACCACACGGGAAATACTTCAAAGAATCAACAACTGGGATCTCATATTGCTAAAAAATTTTTGCACTTCAAAAGAAATCACCAACAAAGTGAAAAGAAAACCCACAGAATGGGAAATAATTTTAGCCAACAATCCCTCAGACAAAGGACTTATATCCAGAACATATAAAGAACTGAAAAACATCAAGACCCTGAAATTCAAAGACCCTCTACTAAAATGGGCATCTGAGATGTACACACAGTTCTCAGATGAAGATATACAAATGGAAAATAAATATATGAAGAAATGTTCACCATCACTGTCATTCGAGAAATGCAAATTAAAACAGCATTGAGATTTCATTTCACCCCAGAAAGAATGGCTGCCATTAAGAAAACAACTGATAACAAATCTTGGCGAGACTGCAGGGAAAAAGGAACACTGCTCCACTGTTGGTGGGAGTGTAGACTGGTGCAACCATTGTGGGTATCAGTATGGAAATTCCTCGAAAAAATAGGATTGGAAGTTCCATTCAATCCAGCTATTCCCTTCCTGGGTGTTTTCCCAGAAAAATTGAAAAGCTCATGTCACAGTGATATATGTGCACCCATGTTCATAGCAGCACAATTTGTGATAGCTAAATCTTTGAAGCAACCAAAATGCCCATCAACCGCAGAGTGGATGAAAAAAATGTGATATTTTTACACAATGGAATACTACTAAGCTATAAAAACAAATGATCTTGAGGCCTTTATAGGTACATGGAGGCAACTTGAGAATATCCTGGTTAGTGAAATAAACAAGACTCACATTAGTAAAAATCACATTGTCTCTCTAGTATAAAAAAATAATATGAATGGACAGAATAATGGTATCCAAAAAGTATAATAGATATAAAATATAATAGATATAAATTATAATAGGTATTATAGATATTGTAAAAGTAAAAGGGAAGGAAAGTGCTCTAAAGGATATAACGGTATGTATAGTGTGTAAGATAGATGACCATATTACTGAGCTTTTGTTAGATCATTGAATAGAATTTGTATTGTCAATGTTTGAGTATCTAGCCACTCTTTATGCCTTGATTTTGTAACTTTAACAACTATTGTTAAGATGACAATATGTAATGTATCAACTAGTGATTTTATGTTAATTTTTTTGAATTCTGTATCCTACTTTTCTTCTTTTTTATTCTTTTTTTTAATTTTCTTTTCTTTGTCTCTTAAGATAAAATAATAAAAATTTTTAAAATTTTAAAAAACAATATTACCCCATTATGTTTGTACAAAGCAAGGAGGATGATTTATAATGTATTTCTTTGATGTAGCCCCCTAATTACTTTAAAAATAACTCTAAAGAGCCAATTATTCCTTTTTCTCAAGGGCATAACTTTAATTTGATGGTTGGAGGAGTTGGATTCTCCTTTGAATTCAGAATCTCTGTCTACATCTTGGGTAAACAGTGTGACCTATGTACCCTAGAGATGCTTCACACGGATAGGAAAGTAAGCCATCATTTTGACCAATGTGGAAGGAGAAAGACATGAAGAAACAAGTTTTACGTATTTAGTATGAAAACATAAACTTGTACTCCTCAGAGATCCTAATTTTTTGTGTAAGTTTTGAGGTAAGGTCATCTAATGATCCCCAAAGAGTAAGAAAGATGTATTAGGTGATAAAACAAGGAAAAAAGATAGGTGGAAGAGCATAAAGGTTGCATAATCAGTGGATGGATGTAGAAGTACTGGTCAGTGATGTTGGCTCTTTGGACATGGATCTGAAATTCATCATCCAAACCAGTTCTGAGAACCACGATAATTTAAAAAATTAATGATTCCCATAGTGGTGATCTGAGGAGAAATGGAACTCCAATAAAGAGTATTTAACCCTTGCTTGACACCACCTTTGCTAGAGGTCAATCCAATGAAGCGAATCAAAATGCAGCCTATTCCACCCAGGAGAAGCAAACTTCGTTTTGTTAAATCATCAAATAATCATGAATTCTGTCATAAATTAGTTAATCTGATTCATTTCATTTGAAAAACAAAATTCAGGTTTTATCATTCCATGAAATTTGAGATTTAAACAACTGCTTTCTATTTTTTCTTAAATTGAGATGAAAATATTTATTTCAAATTTTGCCTGCTTTATTCTGGCCTTACATGAAATACTAAAAAGAAGTTTTAAATAAAATCTTATAGCTTTTGATGAACAGAGATTAGTAGTATAACTATATATCTTGTATATATCGTTTGGTCATTTTTTCATGCCTAAATCTTGTAATCTGAACAACTACTTTCAAGATAACAGTATGCAATATGCTAATAGTGCTAATTTCCTATTTCTTTTTTTAATTCTATATTGTTTTTATCCTTTTTTGTTTGTTTTTAAAATAAAAAAATCTTATGGGTTAAATATTTTTATGAAGAGAAATATAGCATTAAATTATCAAAATGCTGTGTCTGATTTCCTGTTCTCTTAAAGAGGGTCTCCCTCCACTTTTTTATTCTTTTGTAATTTTTAAAAATTAAGTTTATTGATACATTTAAGATATACATGATGATCACATTCGTTATAGAGATTTTGTACCTGTATGTGATATATCTTAATTCCTCTTTATTCCCTACTCACCTCACCTCTCTTCAACCCCTTTCCCTTGTTACAAAACTCTATTCCATTTTAGCCTTTTTTTCTTATTTTTCTTTTCCCTTCCATCCAACCCAATTCCCTTTTGCTTTTGAACAATCACTTCCTATTTCACAGTATCTATTATATATTTTTGTTCTTATGTATAGTTTCAGTTTCTCACACCAGAGAGATATGTGATATTTACATGTGCCTAATTTATTTAGCTTAAGAGTATGGTCTTTAATTCTCTATCATCATTTTTATTCTTGTTTTTCTTTTTAAAATAAAAAATTTAAGTAAAGCAAAAAAAGAGTAGGTGTCTCCAGGTCCATCCATTTCACTATAAATACCTCGTTTATCCTCTTTATGGTTGAGTAGTCCTCCACTATATTAAAAAAAATCTTCCTTATCCTTTTGTCAATTGATGGGCATTTGGCCTGTTTTTAAGATTTAGCTGCTACAAACTGTGTTGCTACAAATATGGATATGCATGCGTGATATGATGCTTTTAATTTTAGAAGGAAAATATAAAGAAGGAGAATAGCTGTGTCAAATGGAAACTCTAGTCCTAGTTTTTTAAGGAATCTTTACACTGATTTCCACAGTGGTTTCACCAGTCTACACTCCCACCAACAGTGGAGAAAGGTTCCTTTTTCCCCACAGCCCCACCAGCATTTGTTATTGGTTGTTTTCTTGATGATAGCCATTCTCTCAGGAGTGAGAGGAAATCTCAGTGTTGTTTTATTTCATCTCTCAAATGATCAGTAATGTGGAACATTTTTCAGGCTTTATTTGCTGTTTGTACTCCTTCATTGGAGGAGAAAATGTTGGGCCTGATTTCCTATTGTCTTAAAGGGGACTTCTCTCCACTTTATTGAAAAGCAAGATAACAGATTTAAAATTCAAATTTGTCCAGAAATATTTATGAAAAATATTTCCTTTTCCAAAGAGAAATAGGAATGGCTTGGTCATTGTAGACCGAATCAGCTGCTTCAGTTCTAGAAAAGCGATGAAGACACGCAGCTCAAAAGGAGTCATCTGGTCAGTCACCCACACCAAGAAGGCAATGTTAATTCATTCTGTAGCAATGAATCCAACCAGAGAAAAAAAGACTCTACCCTGTTACGTGATAGTATCTCAAAGAATTTTATGTATTTTTATTACATTTGTACCTGAATACTTTCAAACAGATCTGCTTAAGATATATGTGAAGACATTAACTGTAAGTTCATGTTACTTTTTTAAATTTCAAAGTCAATATCTAAGAGTCTGCTAGTGTTACCTAATAAGTTTAGCAGTACAAATATCACAATGATCATGTAGTTGGATGCATCTCACTGTTCCTATATTTACAAGATCAAAATTCAAAAGTTATTTATATGAATATGCAAAAGCAATTTGCAATTGGATAAAGCTGCTCAAAAATGTAATTTACAAAACACTAAATTCATAAACTACTTGGGAAAAGATAATGTACAAAAACTACAAACCAAAAAACACAAAACTCTGAAAAGTAAAAAATTAAGTAAGACAGTATATTTCCCATGTGCATTTCATAAGTGTTTGAGAATTAAGAATTCCAGTTAAAGGCACAGGATGATGGAAGATGAGATACTGCTTTTAGTACCTGGTGTTCAAAGTGCTCAATAAGTGTAATTTTAAAATCAATGTTCTATATTGAAAGTCATCTTTTCTATGGTTTCCTGATTTGTCAGGTGCTTTACACTTTTTAATGCAAGTAATGCTGTTCCATTTGAAACTAAACATTTTAAAATAGAAATAACACTTGGTGCCCTGTGTGTTTCATTCTGTGTAAATTAAACATGATTTTGATCGATAACAACTGCATAGAAATATTTTTTCAAGGGACAGAAAGGGAATTCTGTCTAACAGAAGCCTGGAGGTCAGATATTGTCTCAGTGCCCCTTGGCACTCTCTCCTGTTGATCTGTAGAGTGGTATATTTACTTTAATAGCTTTTTCACAAAATTCCCTCAACTTTGTACACTTTCAGGATGATTGCATTGCACAAAAGTCTGTCTCTTTTTAGAGAAAACTATTAAAGCATGAAATGTTTACATGTCCATTTCGTAAATGAGACATGATGCACAAATTCAGAGAATGTTTGACTAGAAAACACTGCCATCCATCCTCCTGGATGTAGGAGGATACACCTGTGAGTATGCATACCCCATTGGTCTTATCATTTTTCTGAAGAAGTTTTGGAAATCTTCTTTCATAGGTGTCTTTTCATGGCTACCTCAATGTTCTGAGTTGATTCAAGATGTTTCTGACAATTTCTGTCAAACAAAAGCATTACGGTGCATCTTCATCTAGTTTATTTGCTGAATCTGGCATTGTGTTACTTCTAGCTCTTCAATGAGGTCAAAATGAATGTGAATGGTAAAGATTCAATTCAATTTAGGACACAGATTCAATTCAGACAGCACAACCACAGACACTTACAAACAAGCGTTTCTAGAAATGCTTCAAAATGTGCCAAGAAAGATTGGATAAGTGAGGGGGATTAATGGAAGTGTCCCTTCTGCTATAATCATTTTTTAAAATTTAAACACTCACTGTAGTTTTTGATATATGTATGACTGGAGTATTGTGTGTGTGTGTGTGTGTGTGTGTGTGTGTGTGTGCTGTTGGCATGAATGAGGTTGTGAATTAACAAAAGAAATCTTTCTGTACTAGAGAAGTTTCTATTTGAGGAATGAAATACCTATAATATACACTTAAGAGGAGAAAAAAAATTTTTTGGCTCATGCCTTCAGAATTTTCATTCCATTGTCAGTTGACCCCATACCAGAAATGTCACGGCAGAGGGCCTGGTGGAGGAGTCATGGTGGCAGGGGGCCTGGTGGAACAAAGCTGCTCACTTCATGATGGGCAGAAGCAGAGAGTGGCAGAGGCCAGGATGGGGATGCAGACTCCAAGGCCACACCCCTGTCACCCACTCAGACACAACACAAAACACATGCATTTCTCCAGCCATTAAATGTGGCCCTCAGATGAACCTTCCCATTCCTCCAAGGCAGACACTCTGCCCCTCTGTGGATTCACTGAATACATTACGGTCTCTGCCTACCCAACATCTTTTTCATTAACAGTGAAGGTGAAATGATGTTCCTCCAGGCAACCTACTTGTTCTGCTAACTTAGGGGTCAAAAGCATTTTAGCACATATTAAATAGTTACACAGAAATATTTAGATTAAAGTAAGCCTCCTACTATAGGGTAGTATCAGGAAAATAATCCGGTCTCAAGCCCTAGAGAAGAGATGGATTTTAAGTTAACACCTTGGATATGTAGCTCTTGTTCTTCAGTTTTTGTATATGGTAACAAGGTTTGAATATTTCACGTGTTTTTCTCCTTCCTGCTTTCATCACACTACCTAAGTCACCTATAAATGTCATTTTTATTTACCACACACATAGGTCTATGTTCCCCACCGTTGTAGTTTATTTAAATGTCCTCTCAAAGCCTCATTCAGTCATGGAGGAGACTGAATCTAGTGTTTTTGACTGGTTCATTGTCTAGCCCTAGGATTGGTGGTGTGAGTGTTTCACCCATCCAAGGGTGGAGCCAGTGTAAGGGCGGGAAGAAGATGAGTCGTTTTCTTTTGCCTTTGCTTTGGCTTTTGCTTTTGCTGTTTGCAGCAGCCACTGAAGGATTTCCCCGCCAGGCCATGCTGCCTTGGAGCCAACAGAGTATGGACTGAAGCCCCCAAGAACTATAAGAAATAAACCTTTCCTTCCCTAATTTTGGGAAGGTATTTTGTCTCAGCAAGGAGTGAAATGTAACTAAAACACCCACTGCCAAGGATTGAAGTCATTGTCCCATGAGTAGTCTGTATAGACAACCACAGGGTCCTTATCTCCCCAGAGAAAGCCCTGAGCTATTTGCCTCAATCGACCCTGGATACTACTTAAAATAGTCATCTACCTATTTCATCTCTCCTTTCTTTTCTCTTTCTTATGCCTTTTTCTTTAAAACATTCCTGCTTGCTTTGTACTGAATTGATGGGCCTTCCTGCATGAATGCCTCCCAGCTGCTTCAGGTAGCCCAGAAAGTTTTTGTAAACGGAGAAAGAGAAGAAAAGGGGAAAAGCAACCACATGAGACTGCTCTTTTGGTTGTGATCCCGGGAACACTGCTCCCAGGGTAACCGCAGGAGAATCAACCTCTCCACTGCCACCAGTGAAAGACAACAAAGCCCCCCCCCCCAGTTCAAAACAGGCAGGTTCAGTCTCCAAGCTTTGGCTCCAAACCAATGTGCTTGATGTAAAAATCTGGGACATTGGAAAGACAAACGTCCCCTCTCTCTGGGGAATCAAAATGCCTCTGGGAAGCTGTATATGCATTCTCCACCAGAATCCTTGTTCTGGGTTTCAACAAAGACAGGTAGGTATGACCAACCTCTGCCAGGTTGATTCAGGGCCCCTGGGAATCTACAGTTAGAATCAGGACAAAACCAATGTCTTTCATGGTGGACTGTGGCACAGAACATTCCGTAGTGACTCAGCCCATTGTTCCTATGAGATTGTGGACATTTTATTAAATGTGAATCCTTACACATGCCTGAATGCCCCATCCCTTTTTTGGAACAAGAATTCCTCTCAAAGCTGAGGGCAGGTATTTCTTTTGCCCCAAACCAACCAGCATCTCTCACACTTAACCCTGAATGAAGTTCCTGAGTTGATATTAGCATTGTGGTGCTCTGAGAAGAGGAATGGGGAATATATCAGTTAGAAATGAGCAAACACTGTAATCCTGAGGTTTTAAAAACCATGCTTTCCAATGTAAGGGCAGAAAATTCACCGCAGGGGCTGGCTGTTAACCATGCCCCTGACAACTGGATTTAAACCAAATGCCTCCCCTGCTGCTGTGAGAAAATATCCAGTGTCCCAAGAAGCTCACCTTGGGATCCTGCCCCACATCTGCAGATTAAAGCAAGTATTACGGGCAGCTGAGTAAGATAGAAATGTTATAGGCAGTCAGACAGGGCTGGGCCCTCAAAAGAGCTAGGGCAGAAGACCAGAGACCCTGCAACTGTGGGGGAGACAGACACCTCCTGCAGTGGGCCAAGTCTCAAGATAAAAGACCAAACAAATACACCCACATACTTCCTAAGGATAGATATCAGGAACTGATATTCTAAATGGTTCTCTATCACCCTGAAAAAACCAGGAGTCACCATCCCAACCCCCTACAGGAGGAGTCACTGCACTTTAAGGGAGCCCTCTTGCTATGTGACTTGCTTCTCCATTTGTCCCTGATTTAATCAATTTTACCAGTGCAATTAATTTGGTTGACCATAGTTCTGTCCCACCTCATGCCCACCTAGTGAATTCCCATGTTTCCCCCACCTTAGACCTGCCTCACTTTGTAGTTTTGCTCTATAAAAGTCCCTGGAAAAGACAGAATTGTTGGCAACCCACTCGGGACCCTCACTCGGACAAAGGCTTTCTTTCTCTCAACAAATATATTCTGCTCTTAACCTCCATTGTTCCTAAAATTCATTCTTCGAATTTGGAGAACATGAAATCATACTGGATATCTAGTAGTTTGAAAATTTCTTTCCTCTACATCAAGCCCAGAGATCTTACTTACTAGACTAGACTGTCAGTCACCATGGAACATGCCTCTGCTCCCAGTAAAAAAAACCAAATGGTGATTTTCACCCAGTGCAAGATCTTTGGGTCATTAACGCAGGCACTGTGACTTTACACCCAAATGTCCCAAACCCTTAGGCTCTCCTGGGTCTGCTTCCTCCTGACATTGCCTGTTTGGACTTCAAAGATGCTTTCTTCTGTCTGTGAGTGGTCTCTACCAGTCAGCCTTTATTTGCCTTTGCGTGGGAGGACCCTCACACAGGGTGAAAGTGCCAAAATTTCTCCCACCTTATTTTCAGAAGCTTTGGCTACAGACCTGACAAAGATCCCCCGTGGAAAACATAACTGCACAGTCCTGCAGTGTGTGGACAAGATTCTAATAGGGAGCCCTACAAAAGAAATAGAAAACTGAAGCCTTCCTCTGCCACCTGCTGGTCACTGGCTATAAGGTCTCGGAAAAAGGCTCAAACCTGTAACCAGAAAGTCAGATATTTAGTGTTTCATTTGGAAAAAGAGCCCAAGAGCCTAGGTCCAGAGAGAAAAGAAGTGATCCACTCCATTCCACAGCCTGATTACAAAAGGGAACTCAGAGAATTGCTGGGAGCAGCCAGCTGGTTTTGTAGGCTATGGATACCTGGGTTTGCTGAAAAGGCAAAGCCACCCTGTGATATGTGAAAGAAACACACAACAGAGATAGGAATAATTGAACTTCAGAGGGAACTGAAGCCTTCAAGCAGACCAAAAGGGCTTTAGCCTCAGCTCTGACCTTAGAAACCCCCAATGTGGCTTGCCCTTTTAACTTGTTTATTGATGGAAAGCAACATCCTGCTTCAGAACTCCTAACTCAAAAGGTGGACACTGCTGAAGACTGGACTTATTGTTAAAAGCATGGCTTCTTTTGGCTGCTACTGCCCTCTTGGTCAAGGAGCCAGAAAAATTGACTTTGGGACTGAACCTGGCAATTCTGTTCTTGAGCTCCTTAGTAGTTGGGGCCACCAGTGGCTTCCAAATAGCCACATCACCCCGCATCAGTGACTGCTTGTTAGAAATTCCAGACTCACTTTTCAGCCAGGTAAAGCTCTGCACTAGCACCTAATTGTCCACAGAGCTTGGGCAGCCTCATGTTGGCAGATAAGCTGTGTGCTCCTCGGCCTGATCGCAAGATGGAGCCTTTACCAGGTGCTGAGTAACCCCTATTCATGGATGGAAGTAGCTCTGTTAAAAACGGACAGTGTAGAGCTGGCTATGCTGTGGTTACCTCTCCCTCAGTGGGACCTCTCCCTCAGAATTGGTCTGCTCAGTAAACCAAACTCTGGGCATTTATTCAAGCCCTTCACTGGGCAAAGGACAAAAAGGTAAAATGTACGTGCAGATGTGCCTTCGCTATAGTTCATATCAATGGAGGCTGTGCAAGGAGCAAGGCCTCCTAACAGCTGAAGGAAGACAAATTAAGAACAGAGATGAAATCCTGAAGCTTCTGGCTGCCATATGGAAGCCCCAAAAGGTGGCTGTCATACATTGCAAGGGACATCAGAAGGTGAAAGACACCATTACCTTTGAGGGCCAGATGGCAGATGAGGCTGCCAAGTTCATCGCAGAAGTCTCAACATGGTTCAGAGATTTGGTTCAAAACCTAGAAGCACAACATGAGATTCTACCAAAGACTGTGCTCAGCCTGCACTGAGGTCCCCTCCATTGTACAAAAGAAGAAAGGAAGTGGGCACAAAGGAAGGAGCAACTGCAAACCCAAATGGTGTCTGGTCCCTGCCAGATGATCAAGTGATCATATGAAAAGAGCCAGCTTACTCCTGAGTGAAGCATCATTGTGACATCACCCATGGGGGTGAGACTGCTATGGCCCAGCCTCTGAGCTTCTACTATTACATCTCAAAATTGACATCAGTTTTGACACCTGTCAGCCAGAGATGCCAAACTTGTGCAAAGATTGAGGCCCCTGAGGACCCACAGCCACCACCAGGAATTCAGCATACAAGACCGTTTGCTTTTGAGGACCTTCAAGTGGACTGCACTGAAATTAAGCCATTTTGGGGATACAAGTACTTATTGGTCCTTGGGTGCTGTCAGTGCACACTGCAGGCTACTGCTCTCTGCTGATTCCGGCCCCCACCCTTTGGTGCCAGTCTGAGCCAGAGGCTGTTGGCGGACTCTGCCTCTTGCTGCCCTCTGTCTCAGGTCTTTGTCAGCTGCCAGTCTCCAGAGCATTTTAGAGGTAACAGCCCTGGCTGTTTATTGCTCTTTCTTATAAAGTGACTTCTTACGCGAAGTAAATCTTTAGGACCTTGCAAATCCATGTTACTCACAAAATAAAACATGAATGCATTTACACGACCGCTGAAGGGAGGCTTTATTTTAACATGACCTTTTTTAGTAGCACAAAGAGATCAAGACATCAGAGAGAGGCTGCAGAGACTAATGCAGGCAGTGTGTGGGGGGTTGGGTGCTATTTGAATCGCAGCTGCAGGCCTGTGATTGGTCAAAGCATAGGCTTGTGATTGGTTCAAATTCGGATCTTCTGACTGGTCCAAGTGCAAGCCTGCTGTTCCATCAAGTGCATGCAGAGCGTCCAGCATAGTCCAGCTGTCATGGTAGTGAGCAGCTGCGTGGTTGATAGCTGGCACCTCTTCACAAACAATAACGGAGCTGACACCTGGATCTTCAGAAGGCTGGCAGTGTCCAACACAGCTCACTGGTATTTCAGGAGGCTGAGATGTAATAATGGGCCTGAATCATTCCCTGATCCTTGCTGTGTTTGCACACTGCATCTTCAGTATAGGGAGCCATGGGAGCCCAACTGAAGCTCCTCTTACAGTGGTCTGAGAAGCGGGCACTAAGGGGCAGAGATGGGTGGAAGAGTGCAGGAAGGGCGTGTTGGCAGGCGTAGGAAAAGAAGGACCTCCACCGCAACAGATTAAAATTCAGGGTGGTATCCCATTCATTCTGGTCAGAACAAAAGTTGTGCCCACCTTAATAGGCCCATCTCTACATGCATCAAGATTCTCAGAAACTCTACCAAAGCTTTCCTCACACCAAGCCACGCCCATCTCAGACAGGGAAGCAGGGACCCGGATAATGCCTACATCACCACCAGGCACTGCTTGTCATGGGGACAGGCTTCCTTACAGAAAACCGGGTGCTTGGTGATTTCCTGGTCTCAACCCCATCCGTGAGGGGACCGATAGGCAGGTGAGGGCAGTGGCACAGGGGTGGAGAAGGCTTGGATGGAGAAGAAGAGTGAACAGAGGAAAAGGGAACCATCTGTTAAATCAGGAGGAAATGGGGGTGCCCCGCATCAGGTGCCACAGGACCCCATACTGGATTGAGGGAGAGGTGGTCATTGTCGCCGAGGCCCCAGCTGGAAGCAAGGTTCTTTCTGTCTGTGTCAGGTTTTGTGGGTCTGGGAATCTAGAAACTACAGCCACACCAGTGGTTTAATAAATTCAGAATATAAGGGATATCTCGGGACCTCTTTTCCTTTTTACAGGACAGATCTAGCTGAACGATGGGATTATAATGTATGGATTCATTCTTTAGCAAGAATTCTTGGTTTCTTAGATTTTACTGAGGGCAGACTGTAATATGATCTTCCTTTTTTTTTTCTTTAAAACACCCCCCTTACATTTGTCCATATTACCTAAAAAGGCATCCTGCAGCAAGTGCTTTAGAATATTCTCTGTGTCTCTCTGTTTAATAGGACCTTTATCAGGTAAAAAAAAATTTTTAAAGAACCTTGTCTTGCCATGCTTTTGCCCACTCCCTAGAATAAGAGAGCTCCAGCAACGAAATACAAAAAGCAAAAACTTTGCATGTGACTTTAAGAAAAATAGCAGTACCAAATGGAATCATGAGAAAGAACATAAGAACAGATGAGACAACAATAGTCAGCATGCTAAAGAAACTTGAGGGCCAATATTTTCCCAGACAAAAACCAACCCAGATTAACAGCAACAGGTGACCTACAGAGACAGAGAAGCGTAACCAACGCAAGAAGTCTGAGGACCTCAGATGCCCTATCCAGAAAATTTTCTTTCCAACAGGAAAAGAAGCAATGCAAAACTGAGGCCCAATATCCTGAACACACTCGCTAAACACCACCTCAGAACCACTACCGTGAGAACCAAAACGGAGCAACACCGCTTACTCTGGGTTATCAAGCTGGGTCTGCTGCAGCCCCATCCCCATATACTGCAGAAGTCTATGATGGCAAAACACAATTTCTAATCTAACTACTGCCTCCAGTGAACATCCTGACACATGAACAGGTCCGGAACCTCATCTCACCATCTAGCATGCGTCGGTGGTGTGCACTGAAGTCAGGTTATTTTCAAATAATCAATGGGGACACATTAATATTACTGAACTAAAAATATGCAACTTAGCTGCCCGTATTTCCCCCTTGATTCACATTAGTGAAAGTGATGTTTTATATCTTTATCAGTGCTAGGTCTGGTGCACACAAGTACCAAGCTGTTTACAAAAAGGTGAGCTAGAGATGGTGGACTCTGAGGGGAATCCAGCTTCTCAAATCCTCAAATGAGGGTTATACTCTTGGGGAATAACAAATATTTTAATTAGTCATTTAGAATTATTTTAAAAATCCTCAAGGGACTATGTCAAAAATATATTATAAATCTCCCCACTTCCTTTGTGCAAAATGTAGAGAGACAATATTTACAGGTAGGTTATCATCAGTATTTGTTAATTAAAAATTAATCTTGTGTTTTATGTAGATTAAAATCTTAATAATATAGAAAAATATTTTCACTTATTGCTTTTTTCTATTCAAGTGATTTTATTGTTTGATTCTCCAAAACTCTATGATTATGTGAAACTATTACAATAAATATATAAGAATCAAATAATAAAGGTCTAGTTCTTCAAAATGTATTTTTCCACTGCTATGAAACTTTTTGTAAAAAACCAGGACAGCAGGTCAGGCAGGTACAGAGGCTGCATTTGCGCATCTGTGCTTTTCTAAACAAATAGTCTGTAAGTGGATTAATGACACTGAATAATTGGAACTAGTGCATCACAGGGATATGCCTTGTTTATAAAGTTGACAAATGCTTCCATCCTGAGAAAGAGTTCTGGCCCCTTAAAACATCCCACCTTCCTTTATCATCATAGTGCTTGTTTTTATCTAAAATTATACATGTAGCTTTACCTACGAGTTTCATATCTGTCCCCACTGCACTGAAAAGTGAGCTTGGAGAGGGTGCAGAATTTATTTATTGCTGGTACTTGACATCCTACAATAGAACTAGTTGTTACCTTAGAAGTAGTTGTCCAGGTTATAAGATCTAGGCATAAAAAATGATCAGACAATGACAGCACCAACTGTTCCTTTTGATCGACTAACAGATTACGGTATAGATATCTATCTTGCATACACATACATACACACATATAAACTTTTCTTCCTTTTCTCCTTTCCCCTGTCTCAGTTCTTCTTTCTTTTTGATTTGATTTGACATATTTTTAGTTGTGTACTGAGAGATATATTTCAGAACTGTGGTTTGCTGCAAAAGCAGTTAAAAGAGGTAGCTTTTGGCCTTTAATGGAGTTGGTCACTGTTCATCTTTTGTTCTGTATGTAGAACAGTGGGATATCACAGTGGAAGGAAGCAGGGCAAGAAAAAATACCTGATTTATCTGCAGAAATAATATGAATGACTTACCAACCTGCACATCTTATTTTCATAACTTTTGCATTTCCCCAACAAATCTTGGGTGAAAAAAGCAAATACATAGAGTGCTTTTAAAAAGTCAGATATAAATTGGAGAGTGTATATGAAAATTAATCATATATTTGTATTACACATAAGTGTGCAAATATTTGGGGGACAAAATATTTGTGTGCCTCTATTTGAGATAAAGACAAGGCTGATAACAGAGCACATGTGCAGGAACAAATTCCCTATGTTGACTGTGATCATTGTCTATTCCTAAAATGGACCGATAACAATAATTTTAAAAATGACAAAGACTGACAGTTCTGTTGAAAACAGAAAAGTGTCTCATAGATAGATAGACAACTTACTAAAGAAGAGAGTGAATAAGATAAATGCAAATTCTAAAGATAACTTTTCACATCTTCCATCACATTCAGTTCTCAAGAGGTAAGAAAATGCCTTCCCTCAACCACACCCTAGTGACACATTTCATTCTCCTGGGACTCACAGATGACCCCCTGCTGGAGAAGGTGCTGTTCTCAGTGCTCCTGCTGGGCTACCTGATCACACTGACAGGAAACTTGAGCATGATCCTGCTCATCAGGACCACTTCCCACCTCCAGACCCCCATGTATTTCTTCCTGGGCCACCTCTCCTTCGTGGACATTTGCTACTCTTCCAATGTCACTCCAAACATGCTGCACAACCTCCTCTCTGAGCGGAAGACCATTTCCCTGGCAGGCTGCTTCACACAGTGCCTGCTCTTCATTGCCCTGGCCATCACTGAGCTGTACATGCTGGCGTCCATGGCTCTGGATCGCTATGTGGCCATTTGCAGCCCCCTGCACTACAGCAGCAGGATGTCAAGGCATGTCTGCATCTCACTAGTCACCTTCCCTTACCTGTTCGGCTTCCTGAATGGCCTGTCTCAGACGCTGCTGACTTTCCACCTGTCCTTCTGCGGCTCCATGGAAATCCATCACTTCTACTGTGCGGACCCTCCGCTCCTCATGCTGGCCTGCTCTGACACCCATGTCAAAGAGATGGCAATGTTCATTGTTGCTGGCTTTACTCTGTCAAGCTCTCTCTCCATCATTCTTCTGTCCTACACTTTCATTGTTGCAGCCATTCTGAAGATTCGCTCTGCAGAAGGCAGGCACAAAGCCTTTTCTACCTGTGTTTCCCACCTGACCACAGTGACCATATTTTACGGAACCCTGTTCTGCATGTACTTAAGACCTTCATCAGAGAAGTCTGTTGAAGAGTCCAAAGTAGTTGCAGTGTTTTATACTTTTTTGAGCCCAATGATGAACCCTTTGATCTACAGCTTAAGAAACAAGGATGTAATCCATGCCATGGAGCAACTGGTCAAGGGAAAAGTTTTTCAGAAAATTGCAGTCTAGCATGTGTTCCTTTGCCAACACCAAGTCCATTCAGCCACAGAGTGCTTCTTTACAAGGATATCACACCTGCAACATTGACTTATTTATCACCATGAACTCTCAGTGCCCATTTATGTTCATTTCTTCTTGAAATTAATGCCTTCAAGAGTAACTCTTTTACCAAACACTACAGTTTGATATTGAAAAATATTTTTATATAGAACCTCTGACTATGCACTGGCTAACATAAAAGAATATCATATGATCTCAATATAACTGCAGGTTTACATCAAGCCTAGTTTATTTGCATAAGACTTCCAACCCATTTTCCTTCATTAATATACTACACTGAGGTTCAAAATAAGTAACTGGTTTTTATTTTTTTTCCCAGTGATGACTTAAATTTTACTATAAAGTCTGCTATGGAGCAATTGTTTTAATGTCTAATATGTCATAGAGTGAACCATCCAGAAATTTAAATATGATTGTCCTCCAGATTTAAATTTTCTGTAACATTTTCTGGCATAGAAATTAGAGTTTTCTTCAACAAAACTGTCCATTTAAAAACTACTGATTACTTGCCTCAATCTGAAAATAAACTCATTCCCTACTTTTAGGTGTCCAAGAGTGTGACCGAACTCCATATCTGGCTGGTGCAGGTGCAGTTCTCAGTGGCATTAGCTCTGAGTTCACACTAAGCTCTTAAGGGTCGCTGAGGTCTCTCTATTGACTTCTGTCCACCCAGCTCCTGTGCAATGCTGTGCAAAGGCATGCAAATCTCCATATCATTCTGCAGGAGGCTGCTCAGTGTTTGCTTCTGCTCCTAAGGCTATCTCTGAATCATGATTCCCCACATAAAGCTATTTCCTAGAAGAAAATGCAGGTTTCATAAGGAGCTCAATATTTCTTTCACTTGAGCTCAGATCTTATGAGTCAACTAAATGACTGAACTTTATACCCACTTAGTGTTCTATGTTTTACTTTATTTTTTGCTTTTTTATTTTTATACATTTTTTTATTTTAGCATAGCCATATAACATATCTTGATCATTTTCACTCACTTCAAAATTTCCATTTTATCATAAATATTGTAGTTGCATTCATAAGAACATTTGTTATGGTTAAAAGCTCTTTAATCCTTCTGCAATAAATGCACTCATGCATTCACGTTCTCACTTTACCATAAAATATTCAAGGTATTCTGCAGAAAGTACACTATTTGTAGATTTCATCTTTACTTATATTCTATTTCTTACTTTGATTTGTGATTTATTTTTCATCATAGAGTATTAGCAAAAGTCATCTCAGAAGGTCTTCAGCATTAAATACAAATCAAAAATAATGGTGACACTCATTCATAGTTAGAGCTCATGTTTACATCCCTATTTATTTTAAAGATTACAAATGAAATAATAAAAGTGTTATCATTCATTCTTGTGGAGTCTCGAGTACAAAGATTAAATGACTTTCCCAGAGTCACCAGGAAATAAAGAAGAGCAAAAGCAATCCATCCATTTTAAATCTATATCTTTCCAAGTTGCACTGCAGTCCTTAACTCTTGAACAGACCACAGATACTGGATAGAACCTTAGGGATGAGAAACACATGAGGTGACAACTATGGGCCACATTATAGTGACTTTGATGATCCTGATATGTATCCTAGCAGCAGGTCTAGTTCCTCTGACATTTCAGGAAGGCATGTATGATAGTTTATGTTCATTAGAAATAGAAGTTTTGTACTGTTCTACATAAAAACAAGGAATTTTTGATAAGTGGTAAACAAATTTAGCCTGCATTTTATTCATATATGCTTCAAATTGCAAATCTCTACATGCTCAGTATTAAAAACCAAGTAAAGAGTTGCACATGATGATGAAAAATTAAACTTACATACCATAGAAAGATGACTACAGTGATGTTTTGTATTTTTATATTTCTTCCTGGAAAATTTCTATGTGTGTGTGTTTTTATAATTCATAAGACCAAATTCACGTGACATGCTACTCTCTATGAAGTGTGCACTGATTTTTGCATGAATGTTCAATATGTTTTTACACAGATTAAATATTCTAGTGAACATCATTTAATGCAGATTTATGCTTAGTTATTGATTTTAACTACAAAAGTAATACATGAAAACAATAAAGTTTTATTTTTCTAAAGCATAAATAAAAGAAAAATTTGCTTGTAATCTTTCATATGGTTACCTGCCATCAAAATTATGATGTATTTTATGTCACTTAGTTTATCTTGCAAAATACTATACCATCATCCAATCTATCTTAATATTCTGAAGGTAGACTCATATATTTTGCATATAGTGCTCTGACTTCTCATTTGGGATACATCCCTCAGAGAAGAATCACTGAATTAAAGATTTTGAATATTTTTAATGCTTTTGCAAAATTTTTCTATGACTAGTAGTTTTTCCAGGGAGTTTTTAATATTTTATGCATTAGATTAGTACTATTGGAAAGCAATCAATTTATTGAATATTTACTTAATATTAGGAAATGAAATTTAAGACTATTTTCTAGTTTGTGTCTCAACTGAAATTTCGGGGAAAGGATTTTCTTTCAAATTAAATGGAAGACTTGAAATACATATTAGGTAATACAGGATACCTATCCTACAGATAATTGCCTCATCTTTTATTTCTGATGATTCCTCACATGAAGATATTTACATTTTAATTTGAAAAAAAAATTTTTTTATACCAGAGATCGAACTCATTACCACACATTTGCAAAGCAGGCACTTAGGCTGCTGAGCTAAATCCCTGGCACTAATTTGAACATTTTTTCAGGTGTGAAAGCAATATGATCAAGGGAGGAAGAGAACACCATTGGGAGGTAAAGTAAGGCTTGGAAAATACAAGCCAATCATTACATGTCTCACAAGTGCCCATGTTTATAAATCTCATTGTAAAATAGAACAGGTTGCAGAATTCACTAGCAAAATGTTTTCTTCTTTACTTCTGTAAGTAACAACATTACAGCAAAGAATAAATTAATTGGTTTCCATACTGCTTTTTGTATAACTCCTTTCCTAGATTATTTTGTGCAAGCAGCCATACAACAGAATAAATTTGTTCTAGAGCTCTAGTGTGTCCTGTGTTTCTGACTTTTATGGTTACTGTGGTCAGAAATCCTAGCATGATCTAGGACAAAAACAAGAAGCACATTGATTATCACCTTCAAATTATTCCAACTGATACACAAAGTCAGGGAATTGTGTTCATACTTAGCAGTTACTGCTGTGGTTCTCTTACTATAGCATCTGTTACTCCTGAGCACTTTATGAATGGAAGTGTTATTTGTAATATATTCTGTGATCAAACATCGAGTTGTGCTTTCCATGGATGAATTACTTATCGCTCACTTCCAAAAATTTTGGTAGCTGAAAAATCACATCTGATTTCCACCTTTCTAACAGCCCTGCTGGGAGGACGTGTCTTGCTCAAGGTCATTCACTTACTGAGAAACCCACTCTTCATATTGGACACTGTGGGGTTATAAGTGTAAAACACCACTGAATGGCCATTTCAGCTCCAGAGCTATACCAGAGGCTGAATCAGTCCTGTTACACAATTCACTGTTGTTCAACTTAATTCACTAGGCCTCACTTCACAAGAACTCAAGTGTTGCACATAAGAACACTCTCCAGTAATAGTACCATATCAAAAGTCTGCTTCCGTGTCTCTTTACCTTGAACCTAACCAAGAATACCAATAAATATATTATAAAATAGATTATGCTAAGATAGACACTGAGTTTGAAATTTGAACCAATGTTAGTGAAATCCAAATGTGGCCAGCCATATTTTTATCACACCCCAGGCCCACTGCATTAACTCATCAGAAGCCTCCATGTTGATATATCTAGGCCATCAGATTAAGAAACATATCTCAATTTTTTAAATGATATAAAACATAGAAAGTATTTTAGCACTCAAAAATAAATATGAAAAATATCCTCTACATAAAAAGAAGCCTGGTGATTCAACTTTAGAATAGGTATTTCTGAAAGGCCTTCTTAAGTGCCTCTCTCACATCCCTATTTTGGAAACCGTAGATGAGGGGATTTAGCATGGGGATCATTACTGTGTAAATCACAAACACAACTTTGTCCTGCTCCATTGAGTAGCTGGATGTAGTTCACAAGTACATGAAGAGAATTGTCCCAAATAATATAGTGACAGCCATGAGGTAAGAGGCAGAGGTGGAGAAGGCGTTTTTAATATGGCCATGAGGATACACAGAGAGGAAATAAATACAATCATAACACAGCTGATGGCATTAAAACTGGAGAAAGCCATGATCACAATGCCATTGATGTGGGTGTCCAAGCAAGAGAGTCTGAGCAGGGGTGGGGTGTCACAATAGAAGTGGTTGATCCTATTAGAGCCACAGAAGGACAGTCTGCACACATCAAGCCCATGTGCATGGCTGCATTTCTGAAACCTGTCAGGAAGGCAGTAGCTACAAATTCTCCCAGACATGAGAACCTGGTACAGGGGGTTCCAGGTGGCAACATAGCCATCATAAGCCATCATGGCCAACAGGAAGCACTCAATTTCCAGGAATGCCGCGAAGAAGTAGAACTGGGCAGTGCATCCATTCCAGGAAATGGCCTTTCTCTCAGCCATGAGGTTTGCCAGCATCTTAGGAGTGACCGAAGAAGAGTAGGAGGGGTCAACGGAGAGGCTGCTGAGAAAGAAGTACAGGGGGTGTGGAGGTGGGGCTCCAGTCTGACTAGTGTGATCATCCCCAAATTGCCACCAGGGTCACCATGTAGATTGACAGAAACAGTGCAAAGACGACACCTTGGAGTTTGGGTTGTCAGAGAGACCTAAGAGTATGAATTCTGTCACTTCTGTTTGGTTTCTGCCTCTGTCCTCTTTCACATGAATCATTTGAGCTGCAATAAGGGAGACATCAAGCATTGTATCTGGTGAGATGTATACTGGATAGAACAATTTATATGTTTACTGACACTTATAAATTCTAAAAGAAGCATAACAATTGAGAACCTAGTAAATTTTTCTTGGATGTTACATCAAAAATTTGTGGAAAATATTTTCTCTGATTTCTACTAATGACTTTGAAACAAGGGATTAATTGCTATTGGCTGTGATGAATGTTGAACTTCACTGTCTACTAATTAATTACAAAGTACTTTTTATTTAGAGCTTCTAGAGAAAAAGGCAATAGGAAATTTTATGATATTCTGGGTACAAGATTACTTTAAAAATATTAACTATTAAAATTCATCAACATTGCCAAAAGGAAAATGTTTGAAACTCATAGATGGGGAACTTTAAGATTTTATGACCAAGGGCAAAAGAGTGGATAGCACTCTATTGCTTGGTTTATACACAGTTCCAATTTCCCATTATCACTTAATTGCACATTTTCAGTCACTCTCTCCAACAGTAAGCAAATAAAATTTTGAAAATGAATGAACAACCTACAACTCAAAACACTAGAAGAAATGATTTTGAAGGTTTTCAACACATAAAACTAATATATGAAAGAATAACTGTGATTAACTTCTTTTAAACTTTATGCAATATAAAAATGTGCAAAACAGCACTAGTTCCAACAAAAAGATGAAATTTTTATGTTTTTATGTTTTCATGTATTAATCAAGAATAAGTTTAATTAATAATAATGAAAAATAATAACCAAAAAACCCCAGAAGTGGGCTGTGAAATGTTCTAGCCATGTTATTCAGTCAGACAAATAATTTTATCTCAATGAATGTAAGTGGCAATCAGATTTATTCATTATGCATTGTAATGAAGCCACATATGAGACCAAAAGAAAGATGCCCAGCCTAGGTCTAGTGCACTGGTCAGCCCTTCTTGTGCTGGGGCTGGATACCTGACACTCGCAAGGTAAAGGTTTATTTTGGCTCCCGGTTTCAGAAGTTTCAGTACATGCTCAGAGGGCATCACATGATAGCATCATGGTAAAAAGGCATGGAGAAAAACTGCTTCCCACTTGGTAGCCAAAAATAGAGATCAGAGGGGAGAGAGAGACAGAGACAGACACAGAGACACAGAGACAGAGAGACAGAGTCAAACTGCAATGGAACATCCCATGGACCCCTTCCTACACCTGTGCTCCATCTCCCAGAAGCACATTCAGCTGTGAACTCATTAGTGAATTAGTCTGCCAGTAAGTACAGTGTATCCCTGGTCCATTCACCTTCTGAAAGCCTCACCTGAAAACATAAGAGAGTTTAGGGCATATTTCAGATCCAACCTGTAACAGAAGTAGTCGAAATAGCACTGAGATTTCCTCCTCCGAATCAAATATAGGACCATCAAGGAAACTCAGTCTAGCCTAGATGTATTAATTTAAAATGTACACAGGGGTGCCTATATCTAAATTAGTATTCACTCTCATTCAAACTCCACCCCTTCTGTGATTGCAGACTATTAAACAATAGATTGACCTATGCAAAGCTATCAATCAAACTACTGCTTGGAAGGTGAGACATGGTACTAAACTCTGTCAATTACAGCAGCATGTTACGTGACACCATTTAAAATGAAAACATGGAAGCAGCATAGTCCAATATGTTTGCTGATAACTCAGAAATAGAATCTCCTGCTGGGAACAGTGGGAGAGAAGATTGAAGAGCAGGGGACCCCATTCCTGCAGAACTGCCCTACACAGAAGTGTCTGTTAATGTTCTACTCCACACAGTTTCATTTAAAGAGGGTTAAATTTGCTAAGCAATACAAAGACACCGTATTTTCATAAGACATTATTACACTACCGCAGTGTCCTGGCACCAACTGTTGCATGATCTTCAGATCAGTGAAGGAGGCCAGGAGGTAATACCCCAATCACATCAGTAATCTCATCTGTGTTAAATGACTTCAGCAAGACGTAAGCGTTCTTCACTTCATTTGTGGCAAAACCAAGATGCCCATTTGTGATGCCAAAATATTTTTGCTTCTTTTAACCCACACTTTTACTTTCTGGATTTTCCTGGCACATAAGTATAGGTCACCTTCCCTGATATGATCCTCAGGTGTGAACTTCAAACCTCAACTATAACACCCCCAAAAGTACTGGGGTAAAATTAATGCAAGTTTAGTGTCTCAGTCCCAGAGAAAAAAATTGTATACCAAGCATCAAACTCATGACCTCCTGGTTACCCAACAGAGGCAAATCTCTGGCTCCAAAGCAGAAAATTTGTCTCACAGTATAAGATTGAGGATATAAGTTTCACAGAATGAGAAGAATAAAATATTTCAAACCAAAGCAAAATCAGTTAAAATAATTTTTAACTGGGCTGGGGATTAAGTTCAGCAGCATAAGAGCCTGCCTTGGAAGCATGTGGTTGTGAGTTTGATCCCTGGTACCAATGAAAAAAAAATTTTAAATAATTTTTACCAGTTGTTCCATAGAAAGTAAGTACAAAACAGATTAAATAAAAAAATATTTTTGCCTGTGATATTATAATTACATACACAAAATTGCTAATATTGACATATTAAAATAAAAACATAAAGAAAAAATATACCAGACATGCTAACTCTACAAGAAAAATACAGCCAAGTTAAATTTAGCAAGTTTTAAAATGTATCAAAAATATTTTTGATGATTTCCTAAGCTCTACATTGTGTTTAATTTTTTTCCATATTATTTTATTTATTTTATTATAATTTCATAACATAAGGTAGTTATTTTATTGTAACATAGGATAAAATTAAGGTAGAAAAGAACATCTTGCTAACAGTCATGAAATTATCTTAATGGGCGAGAGAAGTAGCAGCTCGCCAGGGCAGACCCAGAAGGGTTTGAGACCCTCAATCCCAGTGGCTGGGTGCCTGTCCAGTCCCCTTGGGTCATTGGACTAGGCTCCAGAGGTTCTGTGGGCTCGAGTGGACTGCGCCCAGTGACCTTCATTCAACCAGGGGAGCAAGGCCCACCAAAGGAGGGGCCAAGCCAGCAACGGGCCATGAGGTGAGTTGCAGCTCACCAGGGAAAGCCCCAAAGGGCTTGGGACCACCATCCCAGATGCTGGGTGCCTGCCTAGCCCCCTTGGGTCATTGGACTGGGCTCCAGAGGTTCTGCAGGCTTGAGTGGACTGCACCCAGCAAGCTTCATTTGACGAGGGGAGCCAGGCCTGTTGAAGGGGGAATCAAACCGGTGCCATGCCACAAGGGAAGGCTTTGGAAAATTGCTGGAAACATGGAAATACAAGAAAATGAAAAAACAAAAGGCCAAAATGCAATCTCAAACCTCCAACCCATCCCAAGAAATAGGAGCCAGGTACATAGAAGAAAATACTACACATACACCTGAAATGCATGAAATGATATCAACTGAAATAAAGAAGCAAGTACAGGAAGTTATGAGGGAACTCAAATCAGAAATAGTCTCCCAGGTAAAAGAAGAAATGATAAAAGTACTGAAAGAAATACTGAATGCATCCAACAAAGACACAGCTTAACAATTAGAGGAACAAAGCAAAATTATACAATCCCTGAATGAGCAGTTTAAGAGACAAACAGAATGCATTAAGTGGATTCAAAGAGATATACAGGAAATCAAAAACTCCAGTGAAAGTTGCAAGAACCGCCTCAATGAAAGTGAAGATAGAATCTCAGACCTTGAAGATAAGATTGCAGCTAGTGAACAAGAAAGGAAAGATTTTCTAACAATGACAAGAAATCAAGAAATAACAATTCAATAGCTGCAAGATGATGCAAAGAAAAATAATATAAGATTAATAGGGATAAAAAAATGAAGGGGATAACACAAATGATATCAAGAGGCTATTTACAGAAGTAATAACTGAAAACTTCCCAAACATGAGTATGGAAACTGACATATGGATTAGTGAGACATATAGAACTCCAAATAGCCATAACCAAAACAAAACTACACCCAGACATATAATAATCACCATCCCAGAAATCCAACATAAGAACAGAATATTAAAAGCTGTTAGAGAGAAAAGACAGGTCACCTTAAAGGAAAATCTTTCAGAATCACAGTAGACTTCTCGACACAAACAATGAAGTTAAGAAGAACATGGAGTGAAGTTTTTCAGATCCTTAAAGAAAATGACTTCCAACCCAGACTGATGTACCCTGCAAAACTGTCCTTCAAACTGGATGGAGAAATAAGATACTTCCATGACAAAGAATAGCTAAAGAACTTCATAATCATCAAACCAAACCTACAAAGAATACAGAAAGACATTTAGATACACATAGGAAAAAACCACTAAGCAAGATAGACAATTAAACAGAATGGAAAGCTAAGATACAACATCAGAAAGATAATATGTCAACAATAAACCAATATATGACAGTTATAACCATTAATGTAAATGGCCTCAATTCACCAATTAAAAGAAACAGAATGGCAGAATGGATCAAGAAACAACATCCAACCATATGCTGTCTACAAGAAACCCATCTGACCCAAAAGGAAACTCATAGACTGAAAGTCAAAGGATGGAAAACAATACTCCATGCAACAGGAACTCAAAAAAAAGTAGGGGTACCTATTCTGTTTGAAGACCATTTGAACTTAAAACCAAGAATGGTCAAAGAGATAAATAAGGTCACTACATACTAGTGATGGGAAAACTGCAAGAAGAAGAGATAACAATCTTAAATATATATGCACCAAATTCCAGAGCACCCAATTACACAAAGCAAGTACTAGCAGAAATGAAAAATCAAATAGGCAATAACACAATTATAACAGGAGACCTTAACACACCATTGACCCAAAGGGACAGATCAACAAGACAGAAAATCAGCAAAGAAATAACAGAACAGAATCACACCTGTGAAAAATGGATTTGATAGACATATAAGAGTGTTCCATCCAACAACATCAGAATATACATTCTTCTCAGCAGTACATGAGACATTCTCTAAAATAGACCATATACTAGCTCACAGGATATATTTAAGTAAATGCAAATGAATTGAAATTATCCCATGCATGTTATCAGATCATGGCACCATGAAACTGGAAATTAATGATAAAAGTAACTGTAAAAAACACACAAACACATGAAAATTAAATACACTCTTGACCAATCAGTGGGTCACAGAGGAAATTAAAGAAGAAATTAAAAAATATCTACAAGGAAACGAAAATACAAATACAACTTACCAGAACCTGTGGGATGCAATGAAAGTGGTCCTCAGAGAAAAATTTATTGCACTGAGTTCCCACATTAGGAAAACAGAGTGAACACAAATAAGCAACCTGATACTACACCTGAAACATCTAGAAAAAGAAGAGCAAGCCAAGTCCAAAGCCAAAAGGAAGGAGAAAATTATAAAGATCAGAGCACAAATTAATGCAATAGAGACTAAGAAAACAATTCTAAGAATCAATGAATCAAAGAGTTGGTTTTTTGAAAGAATAAATAAAATTGACAAGCCCCTAGCCAACCTAATTTTAAAAAGGAAAGAAAAGATTCAAATTCATTCAATACAGAATGTAAAAGGAGAAATCACTACCAACCCTGTAGAAATACAGAAGATCATCAACAACTATTTCGAAAACCTCTACTCTCATAGGTTCGATAACACAGAAGAAATGGATAGATTCCTACAAACATATGAACCACCAAAGCTGGATCAAGAAGATGTAAAACTGCTGAATAATCCAATTTCTATGAATGAAATTAAAAATGTAATCAAGTCCCTCCCAACAAAGAAGAGCCCAGGCCCAGACAGATTCACTGCGGAATTCTACAAGAAATACAAAGAAGACTTAATGCCACCACTCCTCAAACTCTTCAATGAAATTGAAAGGGAAGCAATTCTCCCTAGGTCATTCCTGAAAGCAAATATCACTCTAGTACCAACACCTGAGAAAGACCCAACTAAAAAAGAGAACTACAGGCCAATCTCCCTAATGAACATAGATGCAAAAATTCTCAATAAAATATTGGCAAGCAGGATGCTGCAAATCATCAAGAAGATTATACACCATGACCAAGTGGGACTCATCCCAGGCATGCAGGGATGGTTCAACATACCTAAATCAATAAATGTAATCCACCATAACAACACAGCCAAAAGTAAGAATCACATGATCATTTCTATAGATGCAGAAAAAGCTTTTTATAAGATCCAACACCCATTCATGATAAGAACCTTACAGAGAATTGGAATAGATGGTCTTTACCTCGATATGATAAAGGCCATCTATGACAAACCAACAGCCAGCATCATAGTAAATGGCCAAAACTTAAAGCTTTTACCCTAAAATCAGGCACAAGACAAGGATTTCCCTTATCACTGCTCCTATTCAACATAGTAGTGGAAATAATAGCTAGAGCAATTAGACAAGAGAGAGAAATAAAAGAGCAAAGATAGGAATAGAGGAAGTTAAGCCATCATTGTTTGCAGATGATATGATACATTACATAGAAGACCCCCAAACCTCCATTGAAAGACTCCTAGATATAATAAATAAATTCAGCAATGTAGCAGGATACAAAGTCAATGCTCAAAAAAATCAATAGCATTCCTATACACTAACAACAAAATCACCAAGAGAGACATAAGAGAAGCCACACCTTTCACACTAGCATCCAAAAAAATGAAATACTTAGGAATTAATCTAACACAAGAAGTAAAAGAGCTATACAAGGAAAATTATAATACCTGGAAAAAAGAAATTGAAGATGACCTCAGAAAATGGAAAGACATCCCTTGTTCATGGATAGGAAAAATAAATATTGTGAAAATAGCCATTCTCCCAAAATTATTATACAGATTGAATGTAATCCCAATGAAAATATCACTAACATACCTCATAGATCTAGAGAAATCACTCCTAAAATTCATCTGGAACCAGAAGAGACCTAAAATAGCAAAGTCAATTGTAAGCAGTAAAGCCAAGGCAGGAGGCATCACAATCCATGACTTGAAGTTATACTACAAACCTACTGTAATAAAATCAACATGGTATTGAAATAAAAACAGACATGAAGATCAATGGAATAGGCTAGAAAATACAACCACAACTATGAACACACTCAACCATCTTATCTTTGATAAAGGGGCCAAATGTTCACTGGAAGAACGATAGTCCCTTTAATAAATGGCGCTGGAAAAACTGGCTATCCATATGCCAAAAACTAAAACTAGACCCATGCCTGTCACCATGCACTAAACTAAAATCTAAGTGGATCAAAGTTCTAAATATTAAAACAGAAACACTAAATCTGTTGGAAGACAAAGTAGATAAAAATCTTGAAGACATAGGGGTAGGTAGAGAATTCATGAACAAGAACCAAACTGTATGGGAAATACTTCCCAGAATCAATTACTGGGATCACATCTTATTAAAGATTTTTTGCATGTCCAAAGAAATCTCCAGCAGAGTGAAAAGAAAACCCACAAACTGGGAAAAAAATCTTAGTGAACTGTCCCTCAGACAAAGGACTTCTTTCTAAAACTTATAAGGAATTAAAAAAAATCAAACTTCCAAAATTCAAAGACCCAATCCAAAAATGGACATCCAACATGAACACACAGTTCTCAGATGAAGAAATATGAATGGCAAATAAGTACATGAAAAAATTTTCAGCATCATTGGTCATTAGAGAAATGCAAATTAAAACCACATTGAGGTTCCATCTCACTCCAGAAAGAATGGTCAGGATCAAGAAAACTACCAACAGCAAATGCTGGAGAGGCTATGGGGAAAAGGAACTCTTCTGCACTGTTGGTGGGAATGTAGACTTGTGCAACCACTGTAGAGGTCAGTCTGGAGATTCCTCAAAAAGCTGGGATTGGGAGTCCCATTTGACCCAGCTATTCCACTCTTAAGCATATTCCCAGAACTGAAGACATCTTACCACAGTGATATATGTGCACCCATGTTTATAGCAGCACAATTTGTAATAGCCAGATCTTGGAAACAACCTAAGAGCCCATCAACTGAGGAATGGATAAAAAAAAATGTGGTACTTTTATACAATGGAGTACTACTCAGCTATAAAGAATGATCACATTGAGATATTTATGAATAAATGGATGCCACTTGAGACCATACTCATAAGCAAAAGAAATCAAACTCACATATATAAATACTATATAGTCTCCCTAATGTAAGAAGAGGTAAGAGTACATAAGATTCTATGGTAATCATGGTTCCCCATTATATTTCTTGAAGTTTTATAATGTTTTCAATCATTGGTTGGAATGGCTTTATTCTGTTCTGTTTGATCTTATTGTGTGTGATGGTATGAACAGCTACTTTGAAGAAAACAAGACATTATGGCAGCCATTCTGATTTAATATCATCTTGCTTTGAAGTCCTACCATACTTTTGTTGTTCTATTACCATTGATTCTATCATGTTGTGTCTTACTGGATTTTAATATGTGTAATAATATAAACAAAATTTTTATGGAAAATGAGATATTATAGTAGCCATTATTCATTTTCTGTTATTTGGTTCAGAATGCTTTGTAATATTTTATTCTCTTGAATGCTTTTTTCTATTTTGTTTTGTTTGATATTATTGTTTGTGAAGCTATGCTCAACTATTTCAAAGAAACAGATATCATGGTAGCTGTTGATATCCAACTGTCTTGTTGTGAAGTGCTGTGTTGCTTGTATTGTTCTCTTCTGATGTGTGTTGTTCTGTCCTCTTTTGTTTTATTCTCTCTAAAATAAAATTTTTTTAAAAATCCAAAAGAAAAAGAATAGAAAAAATGTAAGGACAAATGAAACTATTTGAAAATTCAGAAAAGCAGAAAAAAGCAGAAAAAGAAACACCAAAAAGAAGATGACTGAGTAGATTGAACAGAGAAAGGAAGCCACCACCAAATCAAACAAAGTGACCAAGGGAGAAAACAAAAAGGAGAAAATTTAGGAAAAGAAAATTGAAAAAGCCCAGAAAAGGGAAGAAAATGAAAAAAAATGAGAAAAAAAGTGAAAGAGAGAGGAGAAACCCAATGAAATGGCCAAGCCAAGAGGCAAGTGGACAATGAGATGCAAACCACCTTGACCACAACAAAAACAGTTTGACATGAAATTCACCATGGGAAAACAGACATACAGACAAACAATGAGGGACAGAAAAACCTAAAAAGCTAAATAAAAAATATGAAAATTCAAAAAAAGACAAAAGAGTGGAAGAAGAAACACAAAAAGAAGTTGAATCATAGGATTGAACACAGAAAGGAAGTTGCTGCCAAATCAAACAAAGTGGTCAAGGAGGAAAGAAACAAGCAGAAAACATAGAAAAAGAAAATTGAAAAAGCCCAGAAAATGTGAGAATGAAATAATAGAGAAAGAAAGTGAAAGAGAAAGAGAAACCCAATGAAATGGACACAAGGGTGGAGGACCACGAGGATGACCAACACCTTGATGGCAACAATCACTGTCAACACAAAATTGACCATGGGAATGTAGACATCCAAAAAAGTAAAGACAATAGAAAAAAAGGCAAAGGACTAAAGAAAAAATGTGAAAATTCAGAAAAATACAAAAGTGCATAAAAAGAAACACCAAAAAGAAATTGAATGAGAGTATCAGACACAGAAAGGAAGCCGTTGCCACATCAAACCATGCAATCAAGGCAAAGGGAAAAAAGCAGAAAACTCAGAAAAAAAAACTTGAAACAGCCCAAAAAGCACCAAAAAATGAAAAACATTGAGAAGGAATGTGAAAACAAAGGGAAAGATAAAGAGAAACTCAATGAAATGTACAAGAGGGAAAAGGAACCACAAGGATGACCACCATCTTGACCACAAAAACCACTGTGAACATGAAATTGACCATGGGAAAATGGACACACAAACAAAAAACAAAAAAGAGCAAAAACAACAACACAACAGCCAAAGGATGAAAACATTCTGAGTGAAGAGTAGTCTTGGTGTGCAGAGCTGTTGTTTTGTTTTGTTTTGTTTTGTTTTGTTTTGTTTTTGCAGAGCTGTTTTTACTGGTGGACCTATGTAGGAGGGAAAAGTCTTTGAGTTTAGCACATCCCAAGGAAGGAAATGAAAAAAATGTTTTTGGGGCACCTCAAAAGAGTCAGGAAGGCCAAGGACCATATGTGGCACAGAAACAAGAGGAAACCGTAAGATGAGTTTAAGGAGGAGTAGAAAAAGAGAGGAAGACAAGAAAGAAAATATATGTGAGAAGATAAAGAAGAATATGAAGATGTTCGACAAAGCAGACAAGAACAATGCCAATGGTATTGTTGCATCAATGGTAACAATGGTAGCATCACCAACTGAACAAAAGAAAATAAAATGGGTGAATGCAAGAAGGAAATGGATAGGGAAGGAAGTTGCCAAGCCAATCCATAAGAAAAAATATAGAAAAAAATGAAAGGACCAAAGAAAAATGTGAAAATTTAGAAAAATACAAAAGAGTGAAAAAAGAAACACCAATAGTAGGTGAATGAAAGTTTTGGACAGAGAAAGGAAACTGCTGCCAAATCCCACAAAGAGACCAAGCGAGAAAAAAAACAGAAAACACAGGAAAAAGAAAATTGAAAAGCCCAGAAAATGTGAGAAAATGTAAAAATTGAAAAAGCAAATGAAAGAGAAAGGGAAAGATGAACCCAATAAAATGGACAAAAGTGAAGAGGATGACGAGAATGACCACCACTTCGCCCAAAACAATGACAGTTGACACGAAATTAACCATGGGAAAAGAGACAACAAAAACAAAGAGCAACAACAGCAAAAGACAGCCAAAGGTTGAAAACATAATGAGTGAAGAGAAGTGTTGGCCTTCATAGCTGTTTTTCCTGGTGGGCCCACATAGGAGGGATAAATCTCCCAGTCCAGCACATCCAAGGGAAGAAGATGAGGAAAAAGTTTTGGGGGCATCTCAGAAGATCCAGGAGGGCCAGGGTTCATAAGTGTCACAGAAAGAAAGAGAAAGTATAGGATAAGGATAAGGAGTGGTAGAAAAAGAAGAGTGGAAGACAAGAAAGTAAAGATATGCAGGGAAAAAAGAAGAGTATGAAAAAGTTGTGATAAACAAAGAAAAAGAAAGCCAAGAAAAATGGCAGAATCTTCATCTTAACAGGCAAATATTGTGGTGGAAATGAAAATAAAAGAAAGTGGAGAAATGAAAAAAAGAAAAGGACAGGGAAGAAAGTGGACAGGAAGATCTGTAAGACAGTTAATAGAAAAAAATGAAAGGGAAAAAGAAAATATAGAAAATTCAGAAAAGGACAAAAGAGCAGAATAAGAAACACAAAAAGAAGATGAATGAGAGGATTGGACAGAGAAGGAAGCTACTGCCGAATGGAATAAAGTGTCCAAAGGGGAAAAGAAAAAAGAGAAAATGTAGAAAAAGAAAATTTAAAAAGCCCAGAACATGCAAGAAAATAAAACAATTGAGAGAGAAATTGAATAAGCAATAGAAAGAGGAGAAACCCAATGAAATGAACAAGAGGCAGAGGATGATGAGGACGACCACCACCTCGACCACAGCAACAACCATTGATATGAAACTGACCATGGGAAAATAGACATTCAACAAACAAAGAGAACAGAAAAAAAATTAAAGGACTAAAGAAAAAATGTGAAAATTCAGAGTAAGACAAAACAGTGGAAAAAGACACATCAAAAAACAAGATGAATAAGAGGATTGAAGAGAGAAAGGAAGCTGCTGCCAAATCAAACAAAGAGAGAAAAGAAACCACAGGAAACATAGAAAAACAAAATTGAAAGAGCCCAGAAAACACAAGAAAATGAAAAAAGTTGAGAAAAAAAGTTAAAGAGAAAGAGAAAGAAAAAGAAAAACCCAATCAATTGGCCAAAGGGGAAGAGAACAATGAGGATCACCACCACCTCAACCACAACAGCCACTGTCTAGCCAAAATTCATCATGGGAAAGCAGACATACAATCAAAAAAAAACAGCAACAGCAACATCCAAAGGAATAAAACCCCATGAGTGAAGAGCAGTCTTGGTATGCAGAGCTGTTTTTCCTCCAAACTGTTCATAGGAGATACAAGTCTCCCAGTTTAGCACGTGCCAGGCAAGAAGACAAGGAAAACGTGGTTGGGTGGACTACAAAAGAGCAAGGAGGGCCAAGGTCCATAACTGTCACAGAAAGAAAGGGAAAGTGTAGGATTAGGAGGAGAAAAATAAGAGAGGAAGACAAGAAAAAAAAGATATTCAAGAAGAAAAAGAAAAATATGAAAATGTTACACAAAGTGAGCAAGAACAACGCCAAGAAGAACGGTGATAGCAGCATCTGAACAGGCAACTATTGTGGTATAAACAAAAAGGAAAGAAAATTGTGCAATGCAAGAAGGAAAATGATAAGCAAAGAAGTCTCCAAGGAGATACAAAAGAAAAAGAATAGAAGAAAATAAAATGACTACAGCAAAAATGTGAAAATTCAGAAAAGGACAAAAGAACAGAAAAAGAAACACCAAGAAGATGATGAATGGCAAAATTGGGCAGAGAAAGAAAGACTCAACACCTCTGTGCCTAGAGCACAATCATTGTGGACATGGAGTTCCCCTTCTCCAAGGAATCTCTGAGTAGTGAAACACACTGAAACTTGTTTCTTTCCCAAAGGTGGTCTTTCTCTTCTGTGTGCAAACTGCCTTTCGCAGGAAAAAATGTGGGGAGAAATGAAATCTCTGCATCTCCATTCTCTCCAAAAGCACACCCTCCTCAGTGCTCAGATATGCTTCGTTCTCTGAGCTACTCTTATGTCAAAGTTGACCAAATCGTACCAACATCCACTATGAACTGTGAAACAGGTACATTGGCTTCTATTCATTCATATGGGGAAGGAGGAAGCCCAGCTTCTAGAAGAGAGAAGATTTCCATTCCTACAGCAGGCTCTTTCAGGACAGTGAGTTATGCTTCTCCTATGAAGTCTTCTGAAGGAAGCTCACACCAAGTGGCAAGGGCTTTCACTCCATGGGGGGTTCCATCACCAAAAACATACAAACTGCCTGTCACCATAGCAACCTGAGAAATACAATGTGTGCATATGGAGCCTTTACAGAGGAACTCCCTCCAAACTGCTCAGTTAGCTTTCAGTCTTTGCTCTGAACTTACACTAAAGAGGTCCAAGCTGTGGAACTTTTCACTCTGACAGGGTACACTAGCACATATCCTGCAATTCAGTCCTCTAGGGAATTTTCAAGCAGCAATTGTTGTAAACTCCATGTCTCTGTCCCTAGAACAGGATCATTGTGGACATAGAGTTACACTTCACCACCACAGTTTTGAGTACTTAAACACACCTCAGCTTGTTTCTTTCCCAAATTTGGCATTAGACCTTTATGTGCATAATGGCTTTCTCAGGAAAAAAGTGAGGCGAAACGAAACCTCTGCATCTCCATTGGCTGCAGAAGCACACACTCCTTGGTGCACAGATATGTTTAGTTCTCTGAACTATTTTTATGCCAAAGTTGACCAAGATGTGCCAACCTCCACTATGAACTGGGGAATGGGTACATTGGCTTCCATTGATTCTTATGGGAAAGACAGAAGCCCGTCTTCTAAGAGAGAGCAGGCTTCCATTCCTGCAACAGGCTCTTTCAGGACAGAGTTACACTTCTCTGAAGTCTTCTGAGGAAAACTCAAATGAAGTGACAGGGGTTTTGGCTCCATGCAGGTCCCATCACCATACACATCCAAACTGCCTTTCACCATTGCAACCTCAGAATCACAATGTGCACCTCCAGCACCTTTACAGAGGACTCCTGCCAAAGTGCTCGGTTAGATTTCACTTTCTGCTCTGAACTTATAAGAAGGGGTCCAGCTGTGGAGTTTTTCACTCTGACAAGTTACAGTGGTACATGACCTGCCTGCCCTTCACTGCTATGAAGAATTCTCAAGAAGCACTTACTGTGGACTCCATGCTTCTGTCCCTAGAGCAGGATCATTGTGGACATGGATTTCCACATTCCCATAGGAGTTCTGAGTACTGAAACACACCACAACTTTTTCTTTCCCAAAGAAAGCCCTGGGCCTCTCTGCACAAACTGCCTTCCACAGGAAAAAGCAGGGAGAAATGAAACCACAGCATCTCCATTGTCTTAAAAAGCACAAACTCCTCAGTGCACAGGTATGTTTTGTTCTCTGAGCTACACTTCTGCCAACATTGATTAGCTGTGTTAATAGCCACTATGAACTTGCAACTGGTACGTTGGCTTCTATTCACTCCTTAGTGGAGGAAGGAGGCCCAGCTTCTAGGAGAGAGCAGGCTTCCAGTCCTACCACAGGCTCTTTCAGGACAGTGACTTATGCTTCTCCTATTATGTCTTCTGAAGGAAACTCACAGGAAGTGACAGGTTTTTTTCCTCCTTGCAGGTTTAATCAACATACACATGCAAACTGCCTGTCACCATAGCAACCTGAGAAAAACAATATGTGCCTGCGGGGCCTTTACAGAGGAACTCCTGTCAAAGTGCTCAGTTTTCTTTCAGTATCTGCTCTGAAGTTACACCAAAGGGGTCCAAGCTGTGGAGCTTTTCTCTCTGCTAGGATAGCTTTATATTTGTCCTTCCATTTACCCCTACAGGGAATTCTCAAGCAGCAACTATTTTAGACTCCTCCCCTCTGCACATAGATCAGGATCATCCTGCAAATTTGTTTAAACTTCTAGAACAGAGTTCTTAATCCTGAAACATACCACCTCTTTCTTCTTTCCCATGGGTGTCTTTAGGCCTCTACGCACAAACTGCCTTTCCCATGAAAAATGTCAGCAAAAATGGAATCTCTGCATTTCTATTTGCTTTAGAGCCACACACTCCTAAGTGCACTGATATGTATAGTTCTCTGAGCTACTCTTATATCAAAGTTGACCAAGCTGTGGAAACATCCATTATGAACAGGGGCCATTGTGTTTTTGCCTCATTGCCATTTACGGTGGATCCAATGTGAAGGTGCTCTGGTAGGTATCACCTTGTGCTCTGAAGTGCTATCAGGGTGAAAAGTTCCACAACTTGGACCCTTTCAGTATAACTCCAGGTGTAGACAAAAGCCTTACTTCAACTTTGGTATAATAATAGCTCTGAGAGTGAAACATGTCTGTACACTTAGCAGTGTGTCCTTCTGTAGTTAACAGAGATGCAGAGCTTTGGTTTGTAAGCATAGAGTTCTTAAGCCATTTTTGGGTAACACAACACCCTGCAACTTGTGGGGTCTTTTGTTGTTAAGAACTTTCTTTCAGAAGTATAACTTAACATGCAGAATGGTCCTTCCCTAGATACAGTCATGGAGTCTACAATAAGTGCTGCTGGCTAACTCCCTATATGCATGCGTAGAACGAGATATACAACTTTACAATATCATAGTGAAAAGCCCCACAGCTTGGACCCCTTCAGTAGAAGTTCATAAAAGAGAGTGAAACCTTACTGAACATTTTGGTACATATTACTCTGCAAGTAATATGTGCAGGAGGCACATATTGTGTTTGTTATGTTCAAAGGCAGTTTGCATGCGTATGGTGATAGAACCCACATGGACAGAAACACCCTGTCTTTTCTTGTGAGTTTCCCTCAGAAGACACTTCACAGGGGAAGGGTAACTCACTGCCCTGGAAAAGCCTGTGGTAGGAATGGAAGCCTGCTATCTTCCAGAAGCTAAGCTTTCTACTTTCCTATATGAATCAAAGCAAGAAAATATACAACTGCCCAAGTTCATAGTGGATGTTTCCACAGCTTGGTCAACTTTGGCATAAGAGTAGATTTGAGAACTTAATATTCTCTGCACTTAGGAGTCTGCATTTTCGTTGCTAACAGAGATGCTGAGGTTTCATTTCTCAGTTTTTTCCTGGGGAAGACAGTTTGCACATAGAGGCTCAAAGCCAGTTTTGAACAAAGAAACACCCCAAAGGTTTTGGTGTATTTTCGTCTTAAGAACTTAACTCAATGCCCAGAATAGTCCTACTACTAGAGGCATCAGGTCTATAATAGGTGCTGTTTGCTAATTCCACACAGGAATGAATGGAAGCAGTTATAAATTTTTCCCTATCAGATGGAAAAGCTCCACAGTTCGGACTCTGGTGGTATAAGTTCATAGTGAAGACTGAAACCTTACTGAGCTCATTGGTACACAGGAGGCACACATCAAGTTTCTCAGTTTGCTATGGTGAAAGGCAGCTTCCATGTGTACATTGATGAAACCTTCATGCAAAGAAACACCCTGTACTTTCTTATGAGTTTCCCTCAGTGGACTTCATGAGAGATGTGTAAATCAGTATCCTCCAAGATCCTGCAGTAGGAATGTAAGCCTACTTTCTTATAGAACCTTAGCCTCCTACTTCTCCTGAAGAATGAAAGGAAGGAAATATAAACTTCACCAGTTTATAGTGGGTGTTTCCACAGCTTGTTCAACTTTGACATAAGAGTAGCTCAGAGAACTAAACATATCTGTGCACTGAGCAATGTGTGCTTCTGGAACCAATGGAGATGCTGAGGTTTCATTTCCCCCCACTTTTTTCCTGCTAAAAGCAGATTGTGCATAGAGGCCTAAGACCACCTTTGGGAAATAAACATTTGTGATGTGTCTCAGAACTCAGAGCTCCTGTGGAGAAGGGGAACTACATCCACAATGATCCTGCTCTAGGAACAGAGGCGTACAGTCTACAATAAATGGTGCTTGAGAATTCCCCATAGCAGTGAAGGGCAGGCCATGTACCACTCTACCTTAGCAGAGTGGAAAGCTCCACAGCTTGGACCCCTCTGGTGTAAGTTCAGAGCAGAGACTGAAAGAAAACTGAACACTTTGGCAGGAGTTCCTCTGTAAAGGTCCCGGAGGCACATCATGTTTCTCAGGTTGCTATGGTGAAAGGCAGTTTGCAAGTATATGGTGATGGAACCCGCATGGAGCCAAAGTCCCTGTCATTTCTTGTGAGCTTCCCTCAGAAGACATCATAGGAGAAGCTTAACTCACTGTCCTGAAAAAGCCTGTGGTAGGAATGGAAGCCTGCTCTGTCCTAGAAGCTGGGCATCCTCCCTCCCCATAAGAATAAATGGAAGCCAATATACAAGTGCCCCAGTTCATAGTGGATGTTTCCACAGCTTGGTCAACTTTGGCATAAGAGTAGCTCAGACAATTAAAAGTATTTGTGTGTTTGAGAGTGTGTACTTCTGTATCCAATAGAGATTCAGAAGTTTCATTTCTCAGTTTTTTCAGGGGAAAGCAGTTTGTGCATAGAGGCCTAAAGCCCCTTATGGGAAAAGAAACACCCCACATATTGTGCTTTTGGTATTATGAACTTCATTGGAGAAGTGTACCTCAAAGTCCAGAATGATCATGCTCTAGGTACAGAAGTGTGCAGCCTATAATAAGTGCTCTTTCATAATTCCCCATAAGAGTAAATGGAAGAAGATATACAATTGTACCATATTAGAATGAAATGCTCTACAGCTTGGATCTCTGTGGCATAACTTCAAAGCAGACCAAACCTAACTGAACATTTTGGCATGTGTTCCTCTGTAAATGCCAAGAGGCACATCTTGAGTTTCTCTTTGTGTTTGCATGTTTATTTTTGTGCAACTTCATGGAATGAAACACCCTACAGTTTGTTGCCTGCTTCCCAGATAATATCTAGGTAGCAGAGTAATTAAATGTCTTGATTAACCCTGTTCTAGGAAATGTGGCCTATAATGTAGTATGAGTGGCGCCTTTATTTCCCTCATAATACTGAACAGATGGATGAATATCATTTTGTGAAATCACCATGGAAGTTGCCCCAGCTGACTAACTTTTAGCATAAGTCTAAGTGAGCAAAGCCATCATTTATGAAAATTTTGGCTTTTGTGCTTGCATATATAACTGAAACATACAAGTCTCATTTCTTAGTTTTTGCTAGTACAAGTCAGTTTGTGAGGATTTGCAGCCCATGTGAAAAGAAAGAACCGGCAACTGACTGTTTCCCTAAGAAGAACCCTAGGGTTAGAAATGTACATCCAAGACCAGATTCATCATGCTCTGAATACTGGGGGTGGTAATTACCATAAATGCTGCTTCCTAATTCTCCTACAAGAGGGAATGGAAGGCCATATAGATTTGTAGCACTGAAGAAGGGAAATTTTCTCAACTTAGGCAGCTTCACTATAAGTTCAGAACACTAAACAGCCCCTAACTATATCCTTTGGCTTAGGCCCATATTCAAGTAACTGAGATGAACACTTTAAATCTCTCACTTTGTTATGGTCCATGGCAGTTTGCATATATATGGTTATGCATCTCCATGGAATACACCCTGCAGCTTGTGTGTTTCCCAGATAATAGCCCCGGGGAGAAGAGTACTTCAATGTCCTGAATGACGCTGCTCTAGGAATTGAGACCTGGAACGTAGTATGAGTTACCACTCATATTTCCTCACTATATTGAATGAATGGATGGATATCATTGTGCCACACCCCAGGGTGGTGCTCCAGCTCAGTCAGGCTCAGCATCAGTCTAAGTGAGCAAACAAACTATGAAGACTTTGGGGTGTTTGTTTCTATATATAACTGAGACACACAGGTCTCATTTCTCAGTTTTTGTTAGTTAAAGTCAGTTTGTGAATAAGTTTTTGCAGTCCAGGTGAAATGAAAGAGCCTGCAACTCATTGTGTGTTTCCTAAGAAGTGTTCCAGTGCAGAAGTGTACATCTATGAATAGAATCATCCTGCTCTACAAACGGGATGGAAACTATCATAAATGCTGGTTCCCAATTCCCCCACAAGAATGAATGGAAGGCCATATAAAGTTGTAGCACTTCAGCAGGGAAGTTTCCTTCACTTACTCAGCTTCCTTACAAGTTCAAAACAGAGAAGAGAACCTAACTTTTTCCTTCGGTTTGGACAATTCTTCAAGTAACTGATACGTACATTTTGAATCTCTCACTTTGTTATGATCCAAGGCACTTTGCATATATATGGTTATACACCCTCAAGGAATGAAAAACCCTGTAGCATGTTGTGTGTTTCTCAGCTAATAGCCCCAGGGAGAAGAGTACCTCAATGTCCTGAATGACACTGCTCTAAGAATTGAGGCCTGGAATGTAGCATGAATTTTGCCTTATAATTTCCACCACAAGAATAAAAAAATGGATGAATATCATTGTGTCACATCACCATGGAATGTGTGCCAGTGGAGTCAAATTCAGCATAAGTATAAGCGAACAAAGCCATCTTTTGTGAAGATTTTTGGGAGCTTGTTTCTATATGTAACTGAGATTTACAGGTCTCATTTCTTGGTCTGTGCTGGGAAATATAAGTTTAAGAATAAACATCTTTGCAGCCCAGGTGAAAAGAAACAGCCTGCAACTCATTGTGTGTTTCTCTTAGAAGAGCTCCAGGGGAGAAGTGTACATCTACAACCAGTATAATCCTGCTCTGCAAACAGGGAGTCTGTTTTAGTTACATTTTACTCATTGTTGAGACAAAACACCTCACCCCCAATGTTAAGGAAGGGAAGATTTATTTCTTACAGTTCTTGGAGGTTTCAGTCCATATTCAATTGGCCCTAAGGCAGCATGTCATGTTAGGGCAGCCATTCATGGCCACTGCAAACAGCAAAGAAAAAGCAAAAGATCAAGAATCTCCTTCTTCTTGCCATTACATATCATTGCTCCACTCCTAGGCAGGTGGAACACTCACATCACCAATCCCAGTGGTAGACAACAAACCAATCACAAAAGCTAGATACAGCTGCATCCATGAGGCCTGGGGGGAGAGGGACAAAGGAATATATAATCTATAACATTCTTCCCTGGCCCTCCAAAAGAATCATGTATATCCTTTTACAAAAGACATTTAGTCCATCTCCAAGAGTTGCTAAAGTTCTAACAGTTTCAGAATTGCTGAAAAGTCAAGTTCCAAATCTCCTCCAAGATCTGTGGCAAACTGTTAGCTGTAACTTCCTATACAAAGGAAACAAGGTTAAACATTTACAAAAAGCAAAGTCACAATGTAAACATTGCCATTCCAAAAGTTACAAACAGGGGGATACTAACAATTGGAACCAAAACAAGTCCAAAATCCAGCAGAGCAAACATTAAGTCCTGGACTTCCATGCTCAGCACCTGAAGCTCTCTGCTTGCAAGCTTCAAAAGTCTTGGGTAATTCCACTCCTATGGCACTTCCAGGGATTTTAATTCCTGAAACTTCTTTCTTAAATCCCCTCTGCTCAGTTTTGCAGTTTTCCTTGGATGACCCACTTTCCTGGTTTTTTCAAACTTCTCGTGTCTCCATTACACCTTTGTCTCTACCCTTACATCTTTACACATTGCCTTCTCAAGGGCACACTGCTTGGCCTCTGAGGCCTTTTGCAATTAGGGTGGAAGCTGTTACCTTCAGAACTTGTGCATTTTCCTTGTACCTAATACCAGTGCCATGTGGATGCTGCCTGATTGAGTGATTTGTACTCAATCTAGAGCATCACAGAATATTAAACAGAGGAGGCAGCTAGATAAGAAAAGAGTTTAATAAGGGGGGAGGGCATGGAGGGAGTCCCCACAGAGAAGGCTGTGGCGGCTCCCTGCAGACAAAGAGCAGGTTCTACCTGATATAGCCTCTGATGGGGGTAGGGCTCTAGGGACTGATGTGAGCTGATTTATTTTGTAGGAGTGCAGGGGGTTGGGTAAACCTTTACATTCCTGAGCTTTGGCAGACTTTTGGGAGGGAGAAGCCATAGGGGCTTCTGGGAAAAAGGGGGTGTGAATTGTCATGGCATAGCTTTGAACCACTGCCATGATATTTGTGCTGTCTCTCAGGCAGGAGGATCTAACACTGCCAAGGTCTGCTGCCAGCTGAAGCAGTAAACAGGCTTTTCTCTCCCTTGGCTGTAAGGGCTGAGTGCCTGGAGTACTGAGCTTTTTGAACCTGGCTGTGAGGAAAAGCTTTTCTATGCCATCACCATTCTGGAGTCTGATGTGGTCACCACCATTTTGGAACCTCCTGTGGCCTCTATCACCACTCTGAAATATGAGTCTGTGTGGTGTTCTCCTCTGAGCAAAGTCTTTAACTAGTAGTAGTTTGAAAGGGTGAAGACCTGCTGCTTCCCTGGATGGCCCAGGCCATCTTATTTATTTCTCTGTTCCTTCTCGGCAATTGAAGTTTCTCAGCTCTATCTTTACACTCCACAACTTTACTGGAGTTTTCCTTCTGGCCAAACTCACAGCATTTTAAATTATCCTGTTGGACTCTTTGCTCTTGATTTGCAACATAGATCTGGCTAAGGACCTCCAACAATATTCATGCCATCAACTCGAAATTTGACTGCCTTGAAATTTACTTTGCCAGATTGATTAGTCTATCACCCTTAATTTCAATCTCAGGCAAAAGTATCTGGGCATGAGTAAAATGCAAACTTCCTGCCAAACCATAACATACATTGTGTGTGGTCCAACAACAAATAGGATCCTTCTTTCCAGCAGAAACCTTCCGAGCCTGGTCTTTATTGACTTACTTTTTAAACTGCTTTCTGGTCTCCTGAGCTCTGATCAGAATTTCCTCTACATGGGCTGGGGATTTAGTTCAGTGGCATAAGTGCCTGCCTGGCAAGCATGAGGTCATGAGTTTGATCCCTGGTACCACAAAAAAAAAAAAAGAATTTTCTCTACAGAACAATCTAAGCTGTTCCAGCTCTATGCATTCAGACAACATCTCTGAACTTTTCAAAACTCTGCCCACAAGCCATTTCCAAAGGCTTTTGAACCACATGGTCAGGTATACTCCACAGCAATGGCCCCACTCCTGGTAACAAGTTCTGTCTTAGTTACTTTTTATTCATTGTTGAGACAAAATATCTGACACCCATAGTTAGGGAAGGAAAAGTTTATTTCTTATAGTTCTTGGAGGTTTCAGTCAATAATCAGTTGGCTCCAAGGCAGCATGGCATGGTGGGGCAGCGATTAATGGCCCCTGCAAACAGCAAAAGTGAATGTAAAAGATCAAGAAACTCATTCTTCCTGCCATTACATCAAATCATTGCTCCGCTCCTAGACAGATGGAACACTCACACCACCAATCCAAGCATAAACAACAAACAAGTCACAAATGCTATATTTAGTGGCACCCACATTATATGAGGCTTGGGTGAGCCAAAAGAATATATAATCTATAACAGGGTGTAAATTATAAATACTGCTTCTCAATTCCTCCACAAGGGTGAATGGAACATCATATGCACTTGTAGCACAGTGACAGGGAAGTTTTCCCAGTTTAGTCAGCTTCACTATAAATTCAGAACAGAGAATAGAACCAAACTGTATCTCCTGGTTTGGGCCTTCTGCAAGTAACTGAGATGCATACTTTAAATCTTGAACCTTGTTGTGGTCCAAAGCAATTTATATATAGATGGTAATGTACCCTCATGGAAAGAAACACCCTGGAGATTGTTGTGTGTTTCCCAGTTAATAGCCCATGGGAGAAGAGCACCTCAATATCCTGAATAACCTTGCTCTAGGAATTGAAGTCTGGAATGTAGTATGAGTGGTGCCTTATATGTCCCCATAAGAATGAACAGAGGGATGAATATCATTGTGCCTTATCACCATGGATGGTATCCCAGCTGAGTCAAGTTCAGCATAAGTCTAAGTGAGCAAACATCATTTCTGAATACTTAGGATGTGTGCTTTTCTATATAACTGAGATGTACAGGACTCATTTCTCAGATTTTGTGGGTAAAAGTGAGTTTTTGAATAAAAGGCCTTGCAGCCCAGGTGAAAAGGAATAATCTGCAACTCCTTGTGTGTTTCCTGAAGAATTCCACTGGAGAAGTGTTCTCCCATGACCACAATTATCCTGTTCAACACAGAGATGCCTGCAAGCCACCATCCATAGTGATTCCCAATTTCCCCCATAGGATTGAATGGCAGAGGATATTCAGTGTCATCACTGAGGCAAGGAAAATTCCCCTCACTGAGTCAGCCTCTCTGTAAGTTCAGAACACAGAACAGAACCAAATTCTTTCCTCTGTTTTGTGAGCTTCTGCTAGTAATTTAGATGCACACTTTCAATGGGGCTGTTTGCCATGGTCTAAGGCTGTCTGCATATGTATGGTTATGCACCCTAATGGAATGAAGCACACTGCAGCTTGTTGTGTGATAATATCCCCAGGGAGAAGAGTACCTCAATGTCCTCAGTGAAACTGCACTAAGAATTGAGGCCTGGAATGTAATATGAGATATGCCATATACTTCCCCATAAGAATGAATGGATGGATAAATGTCATTGGTCCACATCACCATGGAAGGTGCCTAAGCTGAGCCAAATTCCAGATCAGTCTAAGTGAGCAAAGGCATCATTTGTGAAAATATTAAGGTATGTACTTCAATGTCTGAGAGGTGAAGGTCTCATTTCTCACTTTTTACTAGGAAAGTGAAGGCTGCTGATGCAAGGCTTTGCAACCCTGGGGAAAAGAAACAGCCTACAACTTGTTATGTGCTTCCATAAAGAGAACTCCAGTGGAGAAGTATGCTTCCATGACCACAATGATCCTTTGGACAGAGAGATGCACACAAGCTACCATCCATAGTGCTTCACAATTCCCCAATAGGAGTGAATGGAAGGCGATATACAGTGGCAGCACTATGGCAGGGAAATTTCCCCCAGCTTAGCCTGTATGTTAGTTCAGAACAGAGAACAGAACCAAATTCTGTCCTTTGCTTTGTGAACGTCTACTAGTAACTGAGATGCACACTTTGAGTGTGACAGTTTGCCATGGTCCAAGGCACTCTGCATAAGTATGGTTAAGCACCCTCATGGAACAAAACACCCTGAAGCTTGTTGTATGTTTCCTTGATAAGAGTCCCAGGGAGAAGAGTACCTCAATATCCTGAGATATTCTGCTTGAAGAATTGAGGCCTGGAATGTAGTATGAGTTCTGACTCATACTTTCCCATGAGAAAGAATGGATGGGTAAATGTCATTGGGCCACATCCCCGTGGAAGGTGCTCCAGCTGAGTCCAATTCAGGATAAGTCTAAGTGAGCAAAGTAATCATTTGTGAAGACACTGGGGTGTGTGCTTTTATACCTAACTGAGAGGTAAAGGTCTCAATTCTCAGTTCTTGCTGGGAAAGGGAAGTTTATGAAAATAAGGGTTTGTAGCCCTGGGAAAAAGAAACAGGCTGAAAATCACTGTGTGTTTCCATAAGAATAACTCCCATTGAGAAGTGTACTTTCATGACCACAATGATTTTGTTCCACAGAGAGATTCCCGCAAGCTACTATCCATGGTGCTTCTCAATTCTGCTTTAGGAGTAAATGGAAGACAACATATAGTGTAGTAGGGAAATTTCCTCCTATTGAGTCAGATTAATTGTAAATTTAGAACAGAGAAGAGAACCAAACTCTATCCTTTATTAGTAGATCCTGCTAGGAACTGAGATGTGCACTTTGAATATGGCAGTTTGCCATGGTCTGATGCAGTCTGCATATGTATGGTTATGAACTCTCGTGGGTTGAAACACCCTGAACCCTGTGTGTTTCCCTGACAATAGCACCAGTGAGAAGAGTAACTTGATGTTCTGAATGACATTTATCTACAAATTGAGGCCTGGAATGTAGTAGGAGTTGTGCCTTAAATTGCTCCAAAAGGAGAGAGAAGACAAGATGGCTGATCAGTGAGCAACAAAACACAAAGCCTCCCAGGAGAAACAACTCACATGCCAGAATAAAACACCCTAGAGAGACCCAGACAGAGGGAGATGGATCCTCTTGACACAGGAAGAAATTAAAACATAAAAAAGCTCATCAAATACTTCAGGACTACAACTAAAACAGCTGAAAATTATGGGACACAGCATTTTCACAGTGACCCACCAAGTGTGCACCAGCTTGAATCCACACCGGCCAGCAGAGCTGCCCAAACTCATTCCCGCCACCACTCACTGGATGCACAGCAGCGCTGAAGTCGGGGGTTGGTGAGCCCAAATGAAAGTGGAGCCAGTGAAGGGACCTTCATTAATCCACAGTCAATGCTGGGAATGAGACCCCCCCACACATGAGAAGGGCACGACCAAATGGGTGACATGTTGGAATCGGGCAGGAGGAGCCTGAACTGGGAGTGACAGTGACTTCAGTTGGTTGCTCCCTCCCCAGAGCAGATTCATGGGATTTGCTTGGACTGGGCCGTGCCCCTGGCCAGGACCCAATGAGCCATCCCAAATCAATTCCCTGTGCCTAGCACACACCAACTGGGTGAAAGGCCCCTGAAGTTTGGCTGGCCCAGTGGGGAGGGGCAGGCAGAAAAGGGCAGAGGTCCCTCACCAGCATGCTTCAGAGGAACCATGGCCAATAGGGAAGGGGGCTGGGACCTACACTGTACCCTGTGTGGAGGAAACCAAGGCCATGACAGGAGAGAGAGGCAGGAAGAGGCCCCCAGCCCAGAACCCTGAGAACACTGAACCAGAAGAAGGAAAAACAAGGGAGACAGAGGGCAGCAAACACACATCAGACATGGCTTCAATTGACATTAAGAGATATCTTTGAGACCTTGTAGATGAGCTCAAAACTGAAATATTAAATCAGGTAAAGCAAGATATGAGTAGAGTAATAAAAGAAATGCTCTAAGGAAGCATCTCTCAGGATGATACAGATGGAAGAAGGGAGGAACACAAAGAAGAGAAACATTCGATAAAGAATATAAAGAAAATATAGAATACATGAAGCAGATTCAAAGAGACTATCAGGAAATTAAAAACTCCATGGAAAGCTGGCAAAACGCCTTAAAAGAAACTAAGGATAGACTTTCAAAACTTGAAGACAAGTTGGCAGTGTGTGATGATGAAAGGAAAGATCTCTTAAAAATAACAAGGAAACAGGCAGTAACAATACAAAGGCTAGACGATGACAAGAGAATCTACAATTTAAGAATAAGAAACATGAACGAAGAAGCAGAAATACATACAGGCAAATTACAAAGGCTATTTATGGAAATAATTAAGGAAAACTTCCCAAGCATGAGGGGAACAAATGACATTTGGTTGTGTGAGGTATACAGAACCCCAGCCACCTACAACCAAAACAGATCTACATGCAGACATAATAATCAAGATGCCAGAAATTCAATATAAAAAAGAATATTAAAAGCCATCAGAGAAAAGAAACAGATTACCTATAAAGGTAAGCCCATCAGAATCATGGCTGACTTCTCGACACAGACCATCAGATCAAGAGGAGCTTGGAGTGAAGTATTCAAAACCCTGAAAGAGAATAACCTCCAGCCCAGATTGATGTACCCTGCAAAACTGTCGCTAGAAATTACTGGAGAAACAAGATGCTTCCATGACAAAGAGGAACTGGGGGAGTTTGTGACCACCAACCCAACCCTACAGAGAATACTGAAGGACATTCTAGAGAGAGAAAAAAAAATACCAGGATTTTAGGAACAGTGGCAGAAAGGCCTCAATGAGTGGAGCAGGCAGTATAATGAAGGAGAAAACTAGACAAACAAAGGCAGGAAAATAGCATGGCAGAAATGAGGCAGAGAAGGATAACTAGAAACTCTAACATAGATGGCCTTGATATGCTATATTGTTAATAGTGCACCAGGATTTAAAACCCACATTACTCACACTACTCTGCTTAGATGTATTATATTCTGTTCCAGTCATTCTACCTGTGCTAGATTTGAGGGAACAGATAGTAATCCCAAAAATAACAGGATATAGTATGGTAATCATCCTTAATTTCCTATTAACTTAAACTAAAGCTCTGTAAAACCTACACCGCTTTACCATGATTGATCGTAATCGAATCTGGTTTGTTGGATCACTGTTTTGTATTGATAGATTTTATTCAAAGCTGTTATGATTGATAATATCAAGTCTGAGAGTATAAGCAACTGCACTTAAGATGACAAGATCCACTAGAATATCCACTATGGTTTGATTATTACCTGCCTTTGAAGTTTTATACTGTCTACAATGTTTTATTTTTACTATTATTATTTACTACTATACTCATTTATACTGCTATATTCAATTATGCCTGATGATATAGACATTCTATTGAAGATAATAAGAAACAACACGGTAATCATTGTAGATCACCTTGTACTACGGTTTTATACGACTTTTTGGTTTCATGTTTTTATAGGAATTTGTTTTGTTTTGTCTTGCTGAGTTTTGTTTTTCCCTCTAATACAGAAAGTATAGAAATACATGCAGAGATTCATGCATGCGTAGCTGTTTACACTCTCACTGTTTGACTATCTACTTTGTATGCTTTAATTTTGTAACTTGAGCAACTATTTCTAAGAGGACAATATGTAATTTATCAACTAGTGATTTCTTATTGTTTATTTTTTTTCTTTTTGGAATTCTGTATTACCTCTACCCTTTACATGCTTTTGTTTCTCTTTAAGTTAAAAAAAATGAGTCTTCAAATCCTGAGACATGATATTTGTTTAGGCGTTATTTACTTTATCTCAGTAAGATTTTAAAGCTTTAAGTTTATAGAAATACATGTAGAGACTCATGCATGCGTAGCTGTTAACAGTCTCACTGTTTGAATATCTAATTTGTATGCTTTAATTTTGTAACTTGAACAACTATTTCTAAGAGGACAATATGTAATTTATCAACTAGTGATTTATTACTGTTTATCTTTTTTAAAATTCTGTATTATCTCTACCCTTTACATGTTTTTTTCTCTTTAAATAAAAAAAATTGCTCCATAAGAATGAATGGATGGATAAATATCACTGTGCTACATCACCTTGAGCGTTGCCCCCATCTGAGTCAAATTCAACATAAGTCTAAGTGAGCAAAGCCATCATATATGGTGACGTTGGTTTGTGTGTTTCTGTATATAACTGAGACCTGCAGGTCTCATTTCTCAGTTTTTTGTGGTAAAAGCTTATTTGCAAATAAAAAGCTTTGAAGCTCTCATGAAAAGAAAGAGCATGCAATTTATTGTGTGTTTCTCTAAGAAAAAATTCATTAGAGTTTTACATATATGATGAGAATGATCATGCTCTACAACCAGAGAGGAACTTGCAATAAATAGTGCCTCTCAATTCTATGACAGGAGTAAATTGAAGGGGATATACAGTTGTAGCAGTGTGGAAGGGAAATTTCTCGAGCTTAGTCAGCTTTGCTATAAGTTCAAACAGGCAACAGAACCTAACTGTATTCTTTTGGGCCCTTCTGCAAGTAACTGAGATGTGCACTTTGAGCCTCTCAATTTCTTATTTTCCAAGACAGGTTGCATGTGTATGGTAATGCACCCTCATGGAACAAAAAAGCCTGAAGCTTGTTGTATGTTCCCCAGATAATGGCCACAGGGAGAAGAGTACCTCAATATCCTGAATAACCCTGCTTTAACAATTGACTCCTGGAATGTAGTATGAGTGGTGCCTTATATTTCCCCTTAAGAATAAATGGATAAATAAATATCACTGTGTACATTACCAGGGATGGTTCCCCAGCTGAGTCAAGTTCCACATAAGTCTAAGTGAGTAAAGCCATCATTTATGAAGACATTGGGGTGTGTGATTTTATATATACCTGAGACATACAGGTCTCATTTCTCATTTTTTCCTGGTAAAAAATAGTTTATGAATAAAAATCTTTGCAGCCCCAGTGAAAAGAAAGAGCCTACAACTTGCTGTGTGTTTCCCTTAGAACTCCAATGGAGTTGTGTACACCCATGACCAGAATGATCTTGCTCTGCAAACAGCAGATGAAACCTACTATAAATGGTGCTTCTCGATCCCCTAATAGAAGTGAATAGAAGGCAATATACAGTGGGTAGCACTGTAGAAAGGAAGTTTTCCCAGCTTAGTCAGCTTCCCTATAAGCTCAGACGATTGAACAAAACCTAACTGAACCATTTGTTTTGGGCACGTCTTCAAGTAACTGAGATGCACGCTTTGAGTCTGTCAGTTTGGTAAGGTATAAGGCAGTTTGAATATGTATATTTATGCACCCTCACATAAAGAAACACCTTGCAGCTTGTTGTGTGTTTCCCAGACCATATACTCAGGAAGAAGAGTACCTCAATGTCCTGAATTCCTCTGCTGTAAAAATTGAGGCTGGGAATGTAAGGTAAGTGGTGTCTTGTATTTCCCCATAAGAATGATCAGATGGATAAATATCATTGTGCCACTTCACCATGGAATGTGCCCCCAGATGAATGAAGTTTAACATAAGTCTCATTGAGCAAAGCCATCATTTGTGAAGATGTCAGGATATCTGCTTGTCTGTATAACTGAGAAGTACAGGGCTAATTTCTAGGTTTTTGCTGGTAAATGGTAATTTGCAAATAAAAGACTTTGCAGCACTGGTGAAAAGAAAGAGCCTGCAACTCTTTGTGTGTTTCCTTAAGAAGAACTCCAGTGGAATGGTGTACATCCATGACCAGAATGACCCTGCTTTAAAACCCAAAGTGGACGAGCTTACCATAAATGGTACTTCTTGATTCCCTAATAGAGGTGAGTGAAAAACCATATACAGTCATAGGCCTTCAGCAAGGAAGTATTCCAGCTTTTCTATGAGTTCAGAACAGAGAATAAACCATAACTGCACCATTTTTGGGGGGCACTTCAGCAAGTAACTGAGATGTGCACTTTGAGTCTCTGTTTCTTATGGTCCAGTGTACTTTGCATATATATGGTTATTCGTGTTCATGGAAGAAATTATTCTGCAGCTGGTCATTTGTTCCTCAGATAAAAGCTCCAGAGAAAACAGTACTTCAATGTCATGAATGACCCTGCTCTAGGAATTGAGGGTTGCAAGTGGTGACTTGTATTTTCCTTGAAGAATTAATGGCCGGGCCAGCACTCCATATTGTGAGCTGAAAGCCTACATAGTGATTTTCATCCAGCTGTAGCAATCTCCACCCATCTGAAGCATCACTTAGAACCTGGTAGGGCCCTACCCAGCATCCTCAGTCACCAGAGGACCTTTCAGGGAGATCCCTCAGGGCCTAGTTGGCCCTGCCCAGTGACCCCAAATGGCTGGGACCCACCTGTATTCCATGTCATGAGCCAGAAGCCTGCAAAACAATCTCCATCTAGCCATGCAGCCTCAGCACTTGGCTCAGAACCTGATAGGCCCTGCCCACTGACTGCAAGCTGCTGTGATTTGGTGCACCATGCAGCATGAGCACAAGGCCCATGTAGCATACTTCATCTAGCTGTTCAGCCTTGATACACCACTCAGAAGCTAGTAGAGTCCCACTCAATAAACTTAATTAGCTGGGGAGCTTCAGAGTAACATGTGGGGTGTGCTCAAGGCCTGTACAACATATGCCCCACATTTAAGGATCCTACATATGCCACTAGGTACCTAATAAGGCCTGACTAGCATCCTCCACTCAAATGCAGAGACTTCCTGCAGTATGGACATAGTCTCAATACAGGAAACAACTGAGACATTGCATTTAGCTTCCCCAGTGCAATACAAGAAAATGAAAAACAAAAGAGCAAAATGCAACCTCAAATGTCCAGCCCATCCCAAACAAGCCTAGAAGATATGGACATAGAAGAAAATATAAGCCATATATTTGTAAATCCTGAAATGATAGCTACTGAAGTAAAGAAACAACTCCATGAAACTGTTAAAGAACTCAGACCACAAACAAATTTCACAAAAGAAGAAATGACAAACATAATAAAAGAAATGCTGAACACATTTAAAGAATACATATTTAAAAAATTGAGGAACACTGAAAAAAGATGGAAATCTTGAATGAACAATATAAGAAACAACTAGAATGCATGAAAGAGATTCAAATTCCATCAAAAGTTGGCAAAACTGCCTCAATGAAAGTGAAGCTATACTTTCAGAGCTCAAAGACAAGATTGCAGCTAGTGAACAAAAAAGGAAAGATCCTTTGAAAATAGCAAAGAATCAGGAAATAACAATTCAACAGTTGCAGGATGATGCAATGAAAAACAACATAAGATTGATAGGCATAAATGAAAAAGAAGGTAACAACACAAATTCTATCAAGAGTATTTACAAAAGTAATAGCCAAACATTTGGCAAACATGGAAAAGGAGCAGACATACAGATAAGTGAAGCATATAGAGCTTCAATTAGCCATAACCAAAATAAAACTAAACCCAGACATATAATGATCAACATTCCAGAAATTCAACATAATAACAGAATATTAAAAGCTGCTAGAGAGAAGAGACAGATCATCTATAAAGAAAAGCCCATCAGAATCACAGCAGACTTCTCAACACAAACAATGAAGTCAAGAAGAGCATGGAGTAAAGTATTTTAGATTCTAAAGGAAAATGACTTCCAACCCAGATTTATGTCCTCCATAAATCTGCAGGACTGTCCTTCAAAATTCACAGAGAAATAAATCTGCAGGACTGTCCTTCAAAATTCACCCTGCAGGACTGTCCTTCAAAATTCACAGAGAAATAAATACTTTTATGACAGAGTGCAGTTAAAGAACTTCATGACCACCAAACCAATTCTGCAAAGAACACTGAAAGATATTCTAGATAGACATAAAAATAATTATGACTTCAAGAATACCAACAGAAAAATACCACTGAGCAGGGCAAACAATTAAATAGAGGGAAAAAGTAAAGAACCAACGTCAGAAAAATAACATGACAAAAATGAGCCAATATGTATCAATTATAACCATTAATATAAATGGCCTCTATTCACCAATTAAAATAAATAGACTGGCAGAATTGATCAAGAAACAATATCTAACCATATGGTGTATACAGGAAACCCATCTAACCCAAAAGGAAATGAATACATTGAAAGTCAAAGGATAGACACCAATACTTCATGTAACAGGAACCCAAAAAAAAGTAGTGGTAGATATTCTGTTTGCAGACAATGTGACCTTCCAACCAATAATGATCAAAAGAGATAAAGAAGGTCACTACATATTATGGGAAAACTTCAAGAGAAAGGGATAACAACCTTAAATATATATACAAAACTTTGGCAGCACCCACTTATATAAAACATATATTAATAAAAATGAAAAAATCAAATACGCAATAACATAATTATAACAGGAGACCTTAACCCCTCATTGATACAAAGAGATAGATGACTAGACAGAAATTGGCAAAGAAATAACAGAACTGACTCACACTTGTGAACAAATGGACTTAGCAGACATTCAAAAACATCAGAATATATATTCTTCTCAACTTCACATGGGACATTCTCTAAAATAGACCATATACTAGCCCACAAAATATGCTTAAATAAATGCAAATGAATCTAAATTATTCTATGTATGTTATCTGATCATAGTGCCATGAAACTAGAAATAAATGACAAAAGAAACAGCAAAAACTCTATAAACACAAGGAAATTAAATAAAACTCCTGAGCAATCAGTGCATCACAGAGGAAATTAAACAATATCTACAAGAAAATGAAAATACAAATACAACTTATGGGAACCTATGGGATACAATGAAAACAAACCTCAGAGGGAAATTTATTGTGGTGACTTCCCACATCAGGAAAACAAAATGAACACAAATAAATAACCTGATGCTACACCTCCAGCATCTAGAAAAAGAAGAGCAAGTCAAGCCCAAAGCCAAAATAAGGGAGTAAATTATAAATATCAAAGTGGAAATCAATGCAATAGAGACTAAGAAAACAATACAAAGAATTAATGAATCAAAGAGTTGGTTCTTTGAAAGAAAAAATAAAATTGATAAGCACATAGCCAACCTTATTTTTAAAAAGAAAGAAAAAATTCAAATTCAGGGAATAATGAATAAAAAGGGTGAAATCACTACAGATCCTGTGGAAATACAGAAAATCATCAATACCTATTTTGAAAACCTCTACTCTCATAGGCTTAACAACACAGAAGAAATGGACAGATTCCTAGCAACATATGAATTACCAAAGCTGGGTAAAGAAGATGTAAAACTGCTGAATGATCCAATTTCAGTGAATGCAATTGAATATGTAATTAGACCCTTACCAACAAAGAAAAGCCCAGGTCCCAATGGAATCCCTGTTGAATTCTACAAGAAATTCAAGTAAGGCTTAATGCCAACACTCCTCAAACTCTTCAATGAAATTGTAAGGGAAGCAATTCTCCCTAACTCATTTCTGGAAGTAAGTATTACCCTAATACCAAAACCAGAAAAAGACTCAACCAAAAAAGGAGAACTACAGGCCAATCTCCCTAATGAACATAGATGCAAAAATTCTTAATAAAATACTGGTGAACAGAATGCAGCAAATCATCAAGAAGATTATACACCATGACCAAATGGTACTCATCCCAAGAATGCAAGGATGGTTTAACATATGCAAATCAATAAATTTAATTCACCATATTAATAGGACCAAAGATAAGAATCACATGATCATTTCTATAGATGCAGAAAAAGCTTTTCATAAATTCCAACACTCATTCATGATAAAAACCCTGCAGAAAATTGGAATAAATGGTCTTTACCTCAATATGATAAAAGCCATCTATGAAAAACCAACAGCCAGTGTCATATTAAAATGGTCAAAACCAGAAAGCTTTTACTATAAAATCAGGAACAAGATAAGGTCATCCACTCACACCACTCCTCTTCAATATAGTGCTGGAAATATTAGCCAGAGCAATTAGACAAGAGAGATACATAAAAGAAATAAAGATAGGAAAAGAAGAAGCTAAATTATCATTACTTGCAGATGACATGACAATACATAGAAAAGCCCCAATGCTGCCTTGAAAGACTTTAAGGTATAATAACTAAATTCAGTAATGTAGCTGGATACAAAGTCAACACCCAAAAATCAACAGCATTCCCATACACAAACAACAAACTCACTGAGAGAGAAATAAGAGAAGCCACACCCTTTGCAATAGCACCCAAAAAATGAAATACTTAGGAATTAATCTAACAAAGGAAGTAAAACTTCTATTCAGTGAAAATTGCAATACTCTGAAAAAAGAAATTGAAGAGGATCTCAGAAAATTGAAAGACATTCCTTGTTCATGGATAGGAAGAACAAACATTGTGAAAATGGCAGATCATATTAAATGGTCAAAACCAGAAAGCTTTTACCATAAAATCAAGAACAAGACAAGGCCATCCACTCACACCACTCCTGATGTAAGAAACTGCTCACGAGGATAGAACTGGGATGGGGGAAAGGAGAAAAGAAGGAAAGGAAAAGAAAAATATATATATTCAAGATAGCTAACATAATTATACTACTAATTTCTTTTAGTTCATTGAAAAGATGAGTTGATGCTTATATTGGTTAATTAATTTTGCATGCCTGTATTTTGTTATTTGAGCAAATACTTTGAAGACAACCAATATGCAAGATATGAAACATTGTTAATTTTCTATTATCCTGTTTTGAAACTGTATCATTTTTATTTTTTGTTTACTTTTCTCTCTTTAAAATAAATTTTTAAAAGTCTTAGAACTAGTAGAGTTCACATAGTTGTAGGATGCAAGACCAACACACAAAAATCAATTGTATGTCTATATACTAGTATTTGACTCATGAAAACCAAAATTTTTAAGACCTTTTAAAATGCTTGAAAAATGTGATACTTGGGTATAAAGCTAATAAGATACATATAGGACTTGCATATGGGCAAAATATACATAAACTTTTCAGTCATGGTGCTAAAGTACAAGTCTTCGGCACATTGCTCCAGGCATCCCCAGTTGCTAGGCTACCTGTGAGGATTTCTACCACTTGCACACTACATGGGAAGGACTCCAGTAGACCCTGAAGCCATGCAATGGGAATCAAATTCAGGAACTCATGTTTGTCAGGCAGGCACTGTGACACTGAGCTAAATCCCTGGCCTTAATTGCATTTCTGATGGGTGGTAAATTTGCCACCAAAATCATCTACATGGCTATATATTGAGGAATGAATCAAAATTAAAGCAAGAAAAGCTTGAAGTGAAGTGTTTCAAATCCTGAAAGAAAAAATCTTCCAACCTAGGTTGATGTTCCCTGAAAAACTATCTTTCAAAATTAATGGAGAAATAAGATACTTCCATGATAAAGGACACCTAAAGAAATTAATTACCACCAAACCAATCCTACAAAGAGTGTGGAAGGATATTCTAGACATAAAGATGACCACAGTTCCAGGAACAGCAGCAGAGAGGGATCAGTGAGCATGGCAGGAAACTGAATGGAGGGGGAAAGTGCAGGGCCATTGGCAGGAAGGTAGCATGGCAGAGATGAGCCAGAGCATGTCAGTCATAATAATTACTGTAGATGGCTCCAATTCACCAATAAAAAAAAAAACACAAGTAGAGTATATCAGGAGACAGGATCCATCAACATGTGGTACACAAGAGACACATCTGATCTGAAAAGAAACTCATGGCCTGAAGGTCAGAAGAGAAAAGACAGTGTTCCATGCAATAGGGGCCCAGAAAAAAGTAGAGGTAACTTACCCATCAATGGATAAGAAAGATATGGTACTTTTATACAATGGAAAGCTACTCCGTTAAAAAGAAGGATAATCTCAAGGCTCTTATAAGTAAATGGATGCAACTTGAGATCATGCTCATGAATGAAATGGTTTGGACACACATCAGTGAATATTATGTTGTCTCCATGGTATAAAAACCTGAAGAACATAATGGAATCCAAAATGTACAATAGACACTGTGAAAGTGAAAGGGGATGAAATTTCTAACGAGGTGGTGCCCAGTTAATTTCCTATTATCTTGTTTTCAAGTCCTGTATCATTTTCATTGTTTTGTTTCATTTGGTTTTATTCTGTTCTGTTTTAATTTTATTATGTCTGATGGTATGGGCAACTATTTTGAAGATATTAAGATATGTTATGGTAGCCATGATTAATTTCCTGTTATCTTATTTTGAAGTCCTGTATTGCTCTCATTGTTTTGTTTTAATTGGTTTTATTCTGTTCTGTTTTGTTTGATTTTATTATGTGTCATGGTATAGACAACCATTATGAAAATAACAAGAGGCATTGCGGTAGACATTGTTGATTTCCTATTGTCTTGTTTTGAAGTGCTGTATCACTTACATTGTTTTTTTTAATTGGCTTTATTTTGTCTCATTTTTTTGGTTTTATTCTCTTCAAAATAAAAAAATTTCAAAAAAAGAAAAAAGAGACTTTTCACTGGTGAGAATGCGCAGATAGAAAAATAAGCATATGAAAAAGCAGTTAAATAACCAACTACTAGGAGAGTGCAAATTAAGAGCACAGTGAGATATTACTGTACAACTAATGAAAAAGCTATAAATAAAACATAGTTATTCCTGGGCCCTGAACATGCCTGGGTTGAAACCCAGTGCACAAGGAAGCCTTAGAATGTCACTCCTGGGTAGTAAGACCACACCCCACATCTGAAATCACTGGAGGATACATGGGAGGTCCAAGCAGGCCTAACTGGTCCATGCCCAGAGAGCCCCAAGCAGCTGTCTGGGGCCTGAATTCAGTCATGAGGCCCTGAACATTCAGGGGTTGAAACCCAGCACACAGGGAAGACTTGGAACATTGCTCCCACGTGGTAAGACCATACCCATGTCTCAAATCACAGGAAAACACACAGGAATCTCCATGGGCCTAACTGGCCCATGCCCAGAAAACTCCAAGCAGCTAGCAGTTGCCTGCCGCAGGAGCCAAAAGTGGGCCATGTGATTCCCAGCACATGGGGGGAGCTTTGAAACATCACTGGAAACCTGGAAACATAGGCAAATGACAAAAAGAAAAAACAAAATGCAATCTCAAACTTCCAGGCCAACCCAAGCAAGCCTATGAGACATATGAACAAAGAAGAAAATATAAGCCATACCCCTAAAATTCCTGAAATGTTAACAACTGAAATAAAGAAACAACTCCAAGAAGCTATAAAAGAACTCAAATAAGAAATAGTCTCACAGGTAAAAGAAGAAATGATAAATGTAATGAAAGAAATGATGAATACATCTAAAGAAGACATAGTTAAAAAATTAGAGGAACAATGCAAAAAGATGGAAACTCTGAATGAACAATATAAGAAACAAACAGAATATATGAAGCAGATTCAATGAGATATATAGAAAATCAAAACTTCCATAAAAACTTGACAAAACTACCTCAAGGAAAGTGAAGACAAAATCCCAGACCTTGAAGACAAGATTTCAGCTAGTGAACAGGAAAGGAAAGATCTTTTAAAAATAACAAGGAATCAGGAAATAACAATTCAACAACTGCAAGATGATGCAAAGAAAAACAACATAAGATTGATAGGTATAAACGAAAAGGAAGGTGACCACACAAATGCTATCAAGAGGCTATTTACAGAATACCTGAGAATTTCCCAAACATGAGAATGGAAAGGGACATACAGATCAGTGAAGCATATAGAACTCCAAACCAAACCATAACCAAAATAAAACTACATCCAGAGTATAATAATCAACATCCCAGAAATCCCACATAAGGGCAGAATATTAAAAGCTTCTAGAGACAAGAGACAGATCACCTATACAGGAAGGCCTATCAGAACCAAAGCACACTTCTCAACACAAACAATGAAGTCAAGAAGAGCGTGGAGTGAAGTATTTCAGATCCTAAAGGAAAATAACTTCCAACCCAGACTGATGTACCCTCAAAATTGTCCTTCAAAATGGGTGGAGAAATAAGATACTTCCACAACAAAGAAGAGCTGAAGAACTTCATGACCACCAAACCAACCCTGCAAACAATACTGAAAGTCATTCTACACAGACAGAAAGAAAACACTAAGCAAGGCAAACAAAAAGAGTGGAAAGGTAAAGAATCAACAGCAGAAATATAACATCAAAAATAAATCAATATATATCAGGTATAACTATTAATGTAAATTGCCTCAATTTACCAATTAAAAGAAACAGACTAGCAGAATGGATCAAGAAACAACATCCAACCATATGTTGTATACAAGAAACCCACATAACCCAAAAGGAAACTCATAGACTGAAAGTCAAAAGATGGAAAACAATACTCCAAGCAACAGGATCTGCCAAAAAAAGCAAGGGTAGCTATTCTGTTTGCAGACAATGTGAACTTCAAACCAAGCACCCAGCTATACAAAACAAATATAAACAGAAATGAAAAATCAAATAAACAATAACACAATTATAACAGGATACCTTAACACACCATAGACACAAAGGGACAGATCAACTAGACAGAAAATCAACAAAGAAATAACAGAACTGAATCACACCTGTGAACAAATGGACTTGAAAAATGTATACAGTATTCCACCCAACAACATCAAAACATACATTCTTCTCAGCAGCACATGGAACATTCTCTAAAGTAGACCATGTACTAGCCCACAAAACATGCTTAAGTAAATTTTAAAAATTTGAAATTATCCCATGCATGTTATCAGATCATAATACCATGAAACTAGAAATTAATGACCAAAAAAACACAAAAAAAACAAAAACACATGGAAATTGAATAATACACTCCTGAACAATCAGTGGGTCACAGAAGCAATTAAAGAAGAAATTAAACAATACTTACAGGCAAACAAAAACATAAATACATCTTATCAAAACCTATGGGATGCAAGGAAAGCAGTCCTCAGATGAAACTTTATTGCTCTGCACTCCCACATCAGGAAAACAGAATGAACACAAATAAACAACCTGATGCTACACCTCCAACATCTAGAAAAAGATGAGCCAATCAAGCCCAAAGCCAAAATAAGGGAGGAAATTATAAAGGTCAGAGCAGAAATCAATGCAATAAAGACTAAGAAAATAATACAAAGAATCAAAAAGTTGGTTCTTTGAAAGAATAAATAAAATTGACAGGCCTTTAGCCAACCTTATTTTTAAAAAGGAAACAAAAAACTCAAAATCATGCAATAAAATATGAAAAGGGTGAAATCACTACACAGATCCTGTGGAAATACAGAAGATCATCAATACCTATTTTTAAAACCTCTACACTCATAGCCTTGATAACTCAGAAGAAATGGACAGATACCTAGAAATATATGAATTATCAAACCTGGGTAGAGAAGAGATAAAACTGCTAAAAAGCCCAATTTCTATTAAGGAAATTGAAAATGTAATTAAATCCCTACCAACAAAGAAAAGCCCGGGTCCAGATAGATTCACTGTGGAATTCTACAAGAAATTCAAAGAAGATTTAATCCTGACACTCCTCAAACTCTTCAATAAAATTGAAAGGGAAAAAATTCTCCCTAACTAATTCCTGGAAGCAAACATTGCTCTAATAACAAAACCTGACAAAGATCCAACCAAAAAAGAGAACTACAGACCAATCTCCCTAATGAACATAGATGCAAAAATTCTCAATAAAATATTAGCAAACAGGATGCAGCAAATCATCAAGAAGATTATACACCGTGACCAAGTAGGACTCATCCCAGGCATGTAGGGATGGTTCAACATACATTTATCAATAAATGTAATCCACCATATCAATAGAGTCAAAAGTAAGAATCACATGATCATTTCTATAGATGCAGAAAAAGCTTTTGATAAGATCCAACACCCATTCATGATAAGAACCTTTACAGAGAATTGGAATAGATGGTCTTTACCACAATATGATAAAGGCCATCTACGACAAACCAACAGCCAGTGTCATATTAAATGCCCAAAAACTGAAAGCCTTTACCTTAAAATCAGGCACAAAACAAGGATATCCCTTATCGCCACTCCTATTCAACATAGTGCAGGAAATACTAGCCAGAGAAATTAGACAAGAGAGAGAAATAAAAGGAGTAAAGATAGGAAAAGAGGAAGTTAAACTATCATTATTTGCAGATGACTTGACACTCTACATAGAAGATCCCCAAAACTCCATTGAAAGACTCCTAGATATAATAAATAAATTCAGCAATGTAGCTGGATACAAAGTCAATACTAAAAAATCAATAGCATTCCTATAAACTAACAACAAAATCACTGAAAGAGACATAGAAGCCACACCCTTCACACTATCACCCAAAAAAATGAAATACTTAGGAATTAATCTACTGAAAGAAGTAAAAGAGCTATACAGGGAAAATTATAATACCCTGAAAAAAGAAATCAAAGAGGACCTCAGAAAATGGAAAGACATCCCTTGTTCATGGATAGGAAGAATAAATATTGTGAAAATGGCCATTTGCCCAAATTTCTATACAGATTCAATATAATCCCAATGCAAATACCACTAACAAACCTCATAGATCTAGAGAAATCACTCCTAAAATTCATGTGGAACCAGAAGAGACCTAGAATAGCAAAGGCAATTCTAAGCAACAAAGGCAAAGCAGGAGGCATCACAATCCCTGACTTGTAGTTATACTACAAAGATAATGTAATAAAATCAATATGGTACTGGAATAAAAGCAGATCTGAAGATCAATGGAATTGACTAGAAGATACAACCACAACTATGAACATACTCAATCACCTTATCTTTGATAAAGGGGCCAAATGTGTTCACTGGAAGAACAATATTCTCTTTAATAACTGGTGCTGGAAAAACTGGCTATCCATATGCCAAAAACTAAAACTATACCCATGCCTATCACCATGTACTAAACTAAAATCTAAATGGATCAAAGATCTAAATATTAAAACAGAAACACTAAATCTGTTGAAAGACAAAGTAGGTAAAATTCTTAAAGACACAGGGATAGGTAGAGAATTCATGAACAAGAACCAAACTGCATGGGAAATACTTCCCAGAATCAATAACTGAGATCACATCTTATTAAAGAGTTTCTGCATATGGAAAGAAATCTCCAGCATAGTGAAAAGAAAACCCACAAACTGGGAAATATCATAATGAACTGTCCCTCAGACAAAGGACATCTTTCTAAAACTTATAAAGAATTTTTAAAAAATCAGACCTCCAAAATTCAAGGATACAATCCAAAAATCCGAGATGAACACACAGTTCTCAGATGAAGAAATATGAATGGCAAGTAAATACATGAAAAAAATGTTCAGCATCATTGGTCATTAGAGAAATGCAAATTAAAACCACACTGAGATTCCATCTCACTCTGGAAAAAATGTCCAGGATCAACAAAACTGCCAACAACAAATGCTGGAGAGGCTGTAGGGAAAAAGGAACTCTTCTGCACTGTTGGTGGAAGTGTAGACTGGTGCAACCACTGTGGAGGTCAGTCTGGAGATTCCTCAAAAATCAGGGATTGGAAGTCCCATTTGAACAAGCTATTCCACTGCTAGGTATATTCCCAGAAGAACTGAAAATATCTTACCACAGTGATATATGTGCACCCATGTTTATAGCAGCACAATTTGTAATAGCCAGATCTTGGAAACAATCTAAATGCCTATCAACTGAGCAATGGATAAAAAAGATGTGGTATTTTTATACAGTGGAGTACTACTCAGCTATAAAGAATGATCACACTGAGATATTTATAAGTAAATTGATGCAACTAGAGACCATACTCATAAGCGAAAGAAATCAAACTCATATGTGTAAATTCTATATAGTCTCCCTAGTGCAAGAAATGGTAAGAGTACATAAGATATAAAAAACTCAATAATTACAGTGAAAGGATAAGAATTTGCTTGAAGAGGAAAAAATAATATCTCAAGGAAAATGAGGAAAAAGAAAAAGAAAGGGATAAGAAAAATGTCTAAAATTATATAAACACACTTAGGATAGCTAAGATTTGTGCTACAAACTCTATAATTTTTTGGAATAAAATAGTTAACATTGATAAGATTGCAATAATTGTGCATATTACTGTATAGTGATCTGAGGAACTCTTGAAGATCACTATGTAAAATAACAACCCTAATTATGCTCATACCACCTTGTTTTGAAGGCCTATATTGTCAGTGTTCTGGGCTCTTTGCTATTGTTGTTTATATGTCTTTTTCATTTTGTGTTTTTCAAGAAATTTTTTTTGTCTTGTTTTTTTCAGTGTTATTTTGTTTTGTTTTTCTCTCTAATACAGAAAGGATAGGTATACATGTAGAGACTCATGAAAAAGTTTATGAGAATCAATTATATAATGCACAATGAAATGAACAGCTTCTTTGAAGAAAAAGAGACACTAAGGCACCTAGTGCTGATTCCGTAGGGTCATGATGTAAAATCCAGCAATACTATTATTCTTTGTTCAGAGTGAGTATAGTCTGTTTTTTTATTTCATCATGCATGAAGGTATGGGCAGCTATTTTGAAGAGAATGAGAGACATTATGGCAGTCATTGTTGACTTCCCTATTGTCTGGTCCTGAAGATCTAAAATGCCTTCATCATCCTGTTCTGATCAGTTTTATACTATTTTGTTTTGTGTGAATTAATTGTATGTGAAGATATGGACAACTATTTGGAAGAAAACAAGACAATCTGATAGTGAAGATCTATAGTTGTCTTGCTTTGAAATCTGCATCTCTAACATTATCTTATGATCTGTTTTGTTCTGTTTTGTTATGCTTAATTTTACCCACTTTATAAATAAAATTTTTTTAAAAAGCATAGTTACTGTACCAAACACTGGCTAAGTTGCAAAGAAACTGAATCTCTCATACATTGGAAGTAGAGATTTAAAAAATGGTATAGACAGTACTGTAAAACAGGTTGGCAGCCTCTTAAAAAGACCTAAACATGTACTTATTATATGATTCAACAATTGCATTGTCATATATTTATCCCAGAAAAAAATGAAAACACGTACATACAAAAATCTGTGCATGAATTAATATTCATGTGTTCTTAGTATACCAGATTTCTCAGTAATAACCAAACATTACAACTAAAATGTCTTACAAGTAAATGGTTAAGCAAACTGTGCATCTGTACAATGAAATATCTTTCTGTTTTTAAAAGATGAGTTATTTATATATGAAACAACTTGTGAAAATTTCAAAGGCATTGTGATGAGTAACAAAAGTAAAACTAAAAAAATTACATACTGTAGGATCAAATTTATATAACATTCTCAAGAGACACAGAAGAAATTAGCATTTGCTGGGGATTTCGCATAGTAAGGGTAGGTGCTACTATGAAGGGGTAACATGAGGGAGTTGTTTTGGTCACTTTTCTAGGAACTAAGACACAATACCAACACCCATAATTTATGGGGAAAGGAATTCTCTCTTGGCTCATGGTTTTTAGAGGACTCTATCTGTAGCCCAAACCCAGCCCCAAAGTAGGAAGGGAATAATGGAAAGGTGTTATGCAAGACAGCTGCTCATATTATGGCAGCCAAGCAGTAGAAAGCAAGAGTAGCCAGGATGGGAAATATAATTTTTCAGGTCACACTCCCAGTGACTGCCCCTTCTGATCAAGCCTACCTCCTAACAGCACACTAGACTATCAGATTCATCAGTGAGTTCATCCTCCATGACCCAGTAACATTCCCCATGATCCAATCACCTTTTACCTTCCAAAAGTTCAATCTCAGAATACATGAGTCTTTTAGGGGACTTTCCATATTCAAGCCATAAGAGAAGACTTATTGTCATGGAACTGTTCTCCATCTTAGTTATGGTGATAGCTACACAAGAATACACAAGCAGAGATTCAATATAGGGAAAGCTGGAAATGTAACCAGGCTTGGTCATAAGATTCATGTAGTTGTTACATTGAAGACATGGTTATTAAGATATCCCAAATAAGAAAGTTGTCATAGGCTCCGGCACCTGCCCTCCCACCTCAGACCCTGGTGGACCTCCACCCCAGAGGGCAGCCACTCTGACATCTGCCCTCCCCCCTTGGACCTCGATGGAACTCCACATTAGAGGGTGGTCACTCCACACCTGCCCCCCCAACCTCCTGGACCTAGTACTACTGAAGATCTTTGGCTGCCTCTCCTCCTCCCAGAATCTTAAACTGAAGTGTATTAATCTCGCTGGGTTGATGGGAGACTCAGTAACCCCTCATTCAGATATTAGCAGGCTTCCATCAGTGTGGTGAGTTTGCCCCTAAAATAGAAGGCTTCAGTGGGTAAACAGGAGCAGTAGCAAAGTCCCCTTCAGCTGTAGGACCTTGGCAAGCCTGGCAAGAGTGTGAGTGAGTCCCTCCTCCATACAGAGAACATCAGGTGGGTTGAGGAGTGTGCTGATAAGACATCCCTTAACCTGGAGAAAATTAAAAGGGCTTATGACACACAGTGTTACAGTTGGGTCCCTGATGGGACAAACACTATAGACAGGTAGATCTGATGGCTTGGAACAACCTGAAGATATAGTAATGGCAGATACTAATGGTTGACTTACATCAATACTCCTAGGCTAGTCAGCCTAGGAAAAATATAGGAATTTCTCAACAGGAATTCAGGTGACTGGCCCTCCTCTTCACTGTGGTACCCAACAACTGGACAAATATCAACTACACAGTAGGACCCTAAGATATACTGACAGTTGAGACATTAGACTAAAAGGTGAAAATGACAAAGTGAAAAAGCAAAATGCAATCTCAAATATCTAGTCTGATAGGAGCAAGTATAGGAGACATTGAAATACAACACTTTAAAAGTCATACACCTGAAATTTCTGAAAAGATAGCAAGTGAAATAAAGAAACAAATCCATGAGGCTATAGAGGAAATCGAATTAGAAATACTTTCTCATGTAAAGACAGAAATGACAACCTTAATAAAGGAGTTGCTCAGCATAGCTAGAGAAGACCTAGATTTAAAAAGTACAGGAGCTTGGGAAAATGACTGAAACCTTGAATGAATAATATAGAAAACAAATGTAATGCATGAAATAAATTCAAAGTGATATCCAAGAAATAAAAGTTCTATTGAAAGCTGGTGAAACCATTTAAATGAAGCTGAGAATAGAATTTTGGACTTTGAGGACATGATTGCAGCTAACAATCATGAAAGGATAGGACTTTTTAAAGAAACAAGGCAGCATGAAATGACAATTCAACAGCCACAAAATGATGCCAAGAGAAACAATATAAGACTAGTAGGCATCAATGAAGATGCAAGAGTCAACATGAATAACATTGATAAACTATTCACAGAAGAAACAGCAGAGAATTTCCTAAACATGGAGAATCTGATATGCAGATAAGTGAGGCATATAGAACACCAAATAGTCACAAACAACATAAATCTACACCTAGACATATAATAAGATCCCAGACAAACAGCATAAAAACATAATACTAAAAGTTATTAGAGAAAAGACACAACTCAACTAAAAAGGAAAGGCCATTAGAATCATAGCAGACTTTTCAGCACAAATCCTCAAGTTAAGATGAGCTTGGAGTGAAGTATTTCAAGCCCTGAAAGAAAACAACTTTCAACCCAGATTGATGTACCCTGCAAATATTTATTTGAAATTTAATGGAGAAACAAAATACTTCCATGACAAAGAACAACTGAAGAAATTCTTGTACACCATAGCAACCCTAGAAAGAGTAGTGGAAGATATACTAGAGATCAAAATGACTAAAGTTTCCAGCATAACAACAGAAAGAAAAAAAAAACACCAGGTTGGACAAGAAATTAAACAAGGGGGAAAAGCATAAAACCAATGGCAGGAAAATAATATGGCAAAGTTGAGCCAGTACATATCAGTTATATCCACAGATGTAAATGGTCTCAATTCACATATCAAAAGAAATAGGTTGACAGAATGGATCAAGAAACAGGATCCCACAATATGTTGTATACAAGAAACACATCTGACTCAAAAGGAAACTCATAGATTAAAAGTCAAAGGATGGAAAACAGTATTCCATGCAACAGGAACCCAGAAAAAAGCAGGGGTAACTATTTGCAGACAATGTGAACCTCAAACCTAAAAAGATTAAAAGAGATAAAAAAGGTCACTACATACTCATTAGTGGAAAAATTCAAGCAGAAGAACTAACAAATACAAATATATATGTGCCAAATACAGGAGCACCCAACTATATAAGACAAATACTAATGGACATGAAAAACCAAATACACAAGAACACAATTATTATAACTGGAGACCATAACATCCCATTGTCACAAATAGATAGATCAACTAGACAAAAAGTCAGCAAAGAAATAATAGAACTGAATCATACCTGTGAGTAATTGTACTTAGTAGATGTTTACAGAGTGTTCCACTCAACCACATCAGAATACACATTCTTCTCAGCTGTACATGGGACATTCTCCAAAATAGACCATATATTCTCCCATAAAACATTCTTAAGTAAATGCAAAGGTACTGAAATCATCCCATGCATAATATCTGACCAATGGGCTACAGATGAAATTAAAGAAAAAATAAAGCAATACCTACAATTCAATGAAAACACAGAAACAACATACTGTAATCTGTGGGATGCAATGAAAGCAGTCTTAAGAGGGAAATATATACCAATAAATTGTCATATCAAGAAAACAGAATGAGTGCAAATAATCAACCTAATGCTTCATCTCAAGCTTCTAGAAAAAGATGAGCAAGCTAAACCAAAAGCTCATAGAAGAGAGGAAATTGTAAAGATTAGAGCAGAAATCAATGCAATTGAAACTAAAAAAACAATACAAAGAATTAATGAATCAAAAAGTTGGGTTTTTGAGAGAATAAACAAAATTGACAAATCTCTAGCTAAACTTAACAAGAAAAAGAAAGAAAATACCCAAATTCATGCAATAAGGACTGAAAAAGAGAAATTTTTCTTGATGATTTACAGATCCCATGGAAATTCAAAAGATCATGAATACCTACTTTGAAAATCTCTACTCACATAGAGTGGAAAACACAGAGGAAATGGACAAATTTCTAGGAACATATGAACTACCAAAGCTCAACCAAGAAGATATAGCAATTTTTTAATAACCCAATATCAGCTATTGAAATTGAAAATGTAATTAAAAACTTAGAAAAGAAAGAAAACAAAGAAAAGCCCAGGTCCTGATGGATTCATGGCTGAATTCTACAAGAAATTTAGAGAAGATTTGAGGCCAATACTTCTTAAACTTTTCAATGAAATTGAAAGGGAAGCAATCTTCCATAACTCACTCCTGGAGGCAAGTGTTACTCTAATACCAAAACCAGAGAAAGACCCAACCAAAAAGGAGAAATATAGGCCAATCTCACTAATGAACACTGGAGCAAAGATTCTATAAAATACTGGCAAATAGAATGCAGCAAATCATCAAGATTATACATCACAGTCAAGTGGGATTCATCCCAGGAATGCAGGGATGGTTTAACATACTCAAATCAATAAATGTAATATACCACATCAACAGAGTCAAAAACAAAAATCACTTGATCATCTTAATAGACACAGAAAAGGGTTTTGATTTAAAAAACTACAGAAACTCAAAATAGATGGCATCTACCTCAATCTGATAAAGGCTATCTATGACAAACCAACAGCCAACATTGTACTAAATGGACAAAAACTGAAAGCTTTCACTCAGCAACAAGACAAGAAAATCCTCTATCACCATTCCTATTCAATATACTTCTGGAAATATTAGTCAGAGCAATAAGACAAAAGAGAGAAACAAAAGGAATAAAGATAGGAAAATTACCACTATTTGCAGATGACATGATACATCACGTACAAGACCCCAAAAATTCCATTAAAAGACTATTAGAACTAATAAATTCAGCAGTGTAGCTGGATACAAAGTCAACACTCAAAAATCAATGGTATTCCTGTACACAAACAAAAAACTCACTGAGAGAGAAATTATGGAAATATTGCCTTTCACAATAGCATCTAAAAAAATGAACTACTTAGGAATCAACCTAACCAAGAATGTAAAAGACTTATATGCTGAAAATTATATTAGTCTGAAAAAGGAATTGAAGATGATATTAGAAAATGGAAGGATATTCCTTGCTCTTGGTTAGAAGAACCAACATTGTAAAAATGGCCATACTCCCAAAATTGTTATACAGATTTAATGCAATCCCAATCAAAATACTATTAACATACCTTACAGATCTATAGAAAACACTCCTAAAATTCATTTGGAAAAAGAAAAAAAACTAGAATAGCAAAAGCAATTCTGGACAACAAATGCAAGGCAGGAGGCATCTAGATTCCTGACTTGAAATTATGCTACAAAACTAGTGATAAAATCAGCATGGTACTGGCAAAGAAATAGACCTGAGGATCAATGAAACAGATTAGAAAGTGTAAACACAACTATAAAGACCCTCAGCCATCTTATTATTGATAAAGAAGCTAAATATGTTCACTGGAAGGATAGCCTCTTTAATAAATGGTGTTGGAAAAATTGGCTTTCCACATACCAAAGACTGAAACTAGACCCATACCTATCACCATACACTAAAATAAAGTCAAAATTGATCAAATATCTAAATATTAAAACAGAAACACTAAATCTACTGGAAAACAAGCTAGGTAGAAATATTGGAGACATAGAGATAGGCAAAGAATTCATGAACAAAACACAAACTGCATCAAAGAATCAACAACTGGAATCTCATCTTATTAAAAAGTTTTTGCACTTCAAAAGAAATCACCAACAGAGTGAAAAAGAAAACCCACAGAATGGGAAAGAATTTTAGCCAGCAGTCCCTCAGACAAAGGATTTATATCCAGCACATATAAAGAATTGGAAAACATCAAGACCCCCCCCCAACAAATTCAAAGACCCTCTCCAAATATGGGCATCTGAAATGAACACACATTTCTCAGATGAAGATACACAAATGGCAAATAAATACATGAGGAAATGTCCACTATCCCTGGTCATTTGAGAAATGCAAATTAAAACAGCACTGAGATTTCATCTCACTCCAGAAAGAATGGCTGCCATCAAGAAATCAACTGATAATAAATGTTGGCAAGGCTACAGGGCAAAAGGAACACTTCTCCATTGTGGGTGGGAGTGTAGACTGGTGCAACCACTGTGAAAATCAGTATGGAGATTCCTCAAAAAACTAGAAGTTCTATTCAACCCAGCTAATCACCTCCTAGGTATTTTCCCAGAAAAATTGAAAAGATCATGTCTCAGCGATATATGTGCACCCATGTTCATAGCAGCACAATTTGTAATAGCTAAATCTTGGGAACAAAGTACCCATCAGCCGCAGAATGGATGAAAAAGATGTGGTATTTTTATACAATAGAATATTACTCAGCTTAAAAAGGGATGATCTTGAGGTTTTTATAGGTAAATAGAGGCAACTTGAGACTATCCCCATAAGTGAAATAAATCAGACTCACATTTGTAAATATTGTATCTCTCTAGAATAAAAAATAATAACAAAAACTGAAAGAGTAATCAGATCCAAAATGTATAATAGATATTGTAATAATGAAAGGAAAGAAAGTGCTCTAAAGGATAAGTTTAAGTGTTCAAGACAGATAATCATACTACTAAGTTTTTGATAATTTATCAAGCAGAAAATTTTATATTGTCATTGTTTGATTGTCCACTTTTTAAGCTTTGATTTTGTGACTTGAACAACTACTCCTAAGATAACAATATGTATGTAGTATATCTACTAGTGATTTCTTATTGTTATTTTTTTAAATCCTGTATTATTTCTACCCTTTTTTCTGTTTTTCTTTTTTTCTCTAAATAAAAAAAGAATGTAGTCATATTAAGGTGGTGAGGAATATAAGGTTACCAGTTGGGGACCTTACCCATCATTGGTTGTAAAAGTCCATTACAATATCTAAGAATAAAAAATCAGGAAGTATCAATATAAATATTATATGAAATATGAGCACAAAATCTAAATTAATAAGTTAAAGGAGTTGAAAACAGTTACTTCTGGGAGGTAGGAAATGCTGCGAAGTCAAGGATACTTCAGTTTTCACACATAGAAATTCTAGAACTATTTGGCTCAAACTGTGTGCTTATATAACTTTTACAAAGGTAAAACTAATTTTAGATCATTAATGTTATGAATTACACATGAAAATAATACCCATACTAGCAGAACTAGAAAGAGAATTTTATAGGCTTGCTGGATATAAAATTATTCAAAGCTCCATTGTAATACTATCCAGGAGTCAAAAATCATTGGAAAAAGTAATAATAATTTTAAAAGATTTAATAGATTACAAAGTATTAAAAATTGCTTTAATTAAAGATGTATAAGATTATTATAAGGGAAAAGACTGTGTAATTCTGAATTGAAATTAATAAAAAAAAACCTAAATAGAGGAATATCATGCACATGTATGTGAAGACTCTGTCAGAAATATATCAGGTCGCCCAATATATAATTTTTTCAAGTGAATTATTTATATATATTAAATATAATATAGTGATTCTAAAAAGGTTTTTCATAAAACTTGACAAAATGATTCTAAAATGCTTTGGGGCTAAGAATAGCTACGATAATTTTGAATAAAATAAAATAAAATGGATTGCTGAAAAGAGATTTTAAAAAGCATTGTAAAGCTATTCTAAAGCAATATAATATTGACAGAAATAGAAAAGTAGGTTAGTGGAAAAAAGCACTCATCAAAATGACGCCCAATTTTAGAAACTTGATGTAAGGCAATGGCGGCAGTAGATATCAGTGAGTTCTGGGTAATTTATCTTGTAAGAAAAAAAGATCCTTATAAGATACTCATATAGCAAATAAAATGCAGTTAGGTTACATGCAAATGACTCAACTTGACCAAAAATATGTGGACCACATTAGAATGAGAAGAAATATTTCACAGGTGCCCAAGGAAACAAACATAAGAGTATTTAAGGCAGAATTATACTCACAAAAACACTAAAGTTTCAATGTCCATTATAGGAACAATTAATGAATTGTTTCTTATTCTTATAATACAGCACCATACAGTAGTGAAAATTATAGAGCAATATATGTCAGCAAGGATAAATTCACATACTGTGTTAAGCATTGAAAAGTTCCAAAATTCTGTATATAAGATAACAGCATTTCTAGAAAATAGAAAATATGCAAAATAATATTATATGTTGCTTGGAAGTTTATACATATGTAATAAAAATATAAAATCATGCTTCAAAAGGATACACACCAAATTCAGGACAAAGATTTTAAAAAGAATGAATAACATAATGGTAAATTGTTAATATTTTACAAGATTTGGATAATAGGTCCAGGGTTATTTTTATATTGATTTTTATATATTTCAGAATAGAAAAATGTATATTCAACATACCAGTAATTTCAAATTTTCTATATGTTAAAAACCTGGATAAAAATGAAATTCCTCTGATAATTCATGATAAGAGCAGAGCAGACATCTATTTTCCCAATCAGTGTCATTTCCCTTTGGATGGAAGCAGAGCCATTTTCAAGTTCAGTAGTATATCAGGATTCAGACATTGCCAAATCCCACAACCCAGGTCTGTCTCTGACCCAGCCCAAAAGTTCTGAGAGGGTACATGAGAAGAAGATGGAGAGAGAGAATGTCTGTGGTGAGGGTAGCAGAGAAAAGGTCAAGGTCTTGAGTCCTTGTGGCTTCTGTTCTCCACTGTAGCCCTTGGAAGAGGGTTGGAATCAACGTGTCAATCACAGGACATGCAGGCACTGCAGGGAAAACATCATTGGCTCATTTGTTTGTTCATTCATGTCTTAATTCCACGTATGGTATATTTATTAAGCACCTACTGCTGCATGTGGTAGGTATTCTGCTTGGTCTTAGTTCATGGTACAAGTCAAAAATGAAGCCACTCAGTACAACTGAACACCTCTCTCTGGGTTCTGAACTTTCTGCCATACCCATATTCACCTTTGTCACCAGTCAGAACTTCCAAGGTTTTGGATATGGTCTGTTAGGTGATTTTATCAATACTTTCTTATTTGTTGCAAATATATGTCATATGAAAACTAAAATATATAACTATCAATGGGGAGAACTCATGAAATTTTTGTCTCCACTTTCATTCCCCTCCCACACCATAGGGTCCCACCTCCAGAGTACCAAGGATATAACTAAAATCTTCCAAATCCATGGTTCTACAGTATGCAAAGAGTTGGAAGCCACTGAGAATTCTAACAGACATTTGGACAATGAAAAAGAGTATTCATCACTGCTTACTTAAGTTGGTTCATGCTCATAGGCATCCTTATGGGCCCCCTGTGACTTTGTAACTTGCCCTGAACTTCTATGGCCAGTCCATGACCATGAACTTGATCTCTCTCCCTAAGGACTAAGACCCACTCCCAAACTCACCTGTCACAGGTTCCACCACCTGCAGACATAGATGACTGTGAAACTCACCACAAGCAGGACTTTGAGGCCCAGAAGGAAGGCCAGGAAGATGAAGGCAGCTGTCTCTTGATCTAAATGCCACAGAGCAGAAAAAGCCATCAAATGGGGCTCTGTAAGTTTAAGTATTTTCTGTAAAGCTGGGTAGCCAGAAAGTTCCATAACCAGCAAGTGGTACCTGATTTGATTCCAATCCTGAACTCTTTTTGTTGTTGTTGTTGTTTTGTTTTGTTTGTTTTGTTTTGCTCTCTCAGAAGAAAAGAGATGATTTTGACCTGAGGGGCTTTTATTTCACACAATAAATACTGATTTGAACATCTAACATCCACCAATGTGGATTATACACACTGTAAAATAACTTTAGAAGTACAGAGCTGAATGCAATCTCTGCCAGTTCTCTAATTTAATGTAACCTTTGTTCTCAGGAAGGTGTTACCATTAGCAACATCTTATAGATAAATAAACAGTCTCTGAGAGATAGGGACAAAATGCCATATGTTCCCAAAGCTATAATGACCAGAAACTGATAATTTTATCTGAATTCAAATATACTAACAGTAGTTACTGATAGTGGCTGGTGTTTATGGTAGAAATACTTGTAGACTACATGTAGTGCAAACTTTTATTAATTCAGACCCTATGAATGACAACTTTTCTTAGGCTCTAGCTACAAGTGAACAAACTGGACGTAGGAAAGACATATATATCTGTAAGAGTTAAGTGGAAGAGCCTGTTCCGTCACCACAGCAGACATTATGCAACCTGGGGTGAAACTGTTCAAACAAATCTTCTAGAACAATCTACAGGAGACTTTGCTTTCACATAACTCAGACTATTTTAAACAAGAAAGTTTGACTGACAAGCATCTCAGATTCACTAGTAAGTTACCATTAAATGGTACTCTCTCTAGGGCTAAGGAAGTTGAGCCAGTAACACAGTCTTCACAGAAATGAAAGAATCTTACATGGCAAGAGATATAGATCTAGATTCAATTTTTTATATGTAGATAGCCAATTTTTGCCCAGATTCATTTGTTAAAGAAGCTATCACTCCTCCAGTATATGCTGTTGGCCCTTTTGTCAAAGATCAAATAGTTGAGTGTGTCTGGGCTTGTTTCTGCATCCTCCATTCTGCTCCATTGATTCACATGTCTGAATTTGTTTGTTTGTTTGTTTTTGCCAGTACCATGCTGTTATCATCACTGTAGCTCTGTAATATGACTTCAAATCTGGGATTGTGGTGCCTCCTGCTTTGCTCTTGTTACCTAGGATTGTTTTTGCTATTCTGGGACTATTTTATGGGAAACACAAAATATAAACAAAAAACAAAATAAAAGACAGTTGCTAGGAAGCAAGGAGATGGCTTTTTTTCAGATGGGAAGGAGATCAAGAGATTGAGGGAGAGAAAAGGAAAAGTGGATGAAAAAAAGAATTGATACGTGTTATGTACATGTACCAGCTTCCCACAAGAAATTTAAGCATTATGCAATGTAAAAATGTACATACTAATAAAAATAAAAACTGAAAACAAAAAAAAAAAACAGAAAAAATCTTTCCAGGTAGCCACATCTAAAGGAAGCCACTGAATAGAACCTAATTTGTTTTTTCAAAGATTCACAGATGTCCAATTTGGATGAAACCTCAATTGCCCTCAAGTTCCCTCTCCCGGTGCTTCCTGAAATCTACTCAGGAGACAGGGGCAATGCAGCTGCCTACAAGAAAAGATGTAAATTTACCTGGGCTTCCAGTGGACTTATTTGCAGTGTGGGGTGCTGTGGGCAATACGAGGCTGGCCTGGATGAAAGGTTGTTTCTCTTGCTGTACCCTGCAGGTGAACACTCGCTCAGGCTCCTGCACTGATGTGTTTACCAACTGTGAGCATTCCTTGGTGTAGGAGCCATCAGTATTCCTCTTGAACACAAGTTCCTCAGTTCCCTTGAGTGTATGACAGTCTTCCAGCCAGGTGATGTGCACATTCTCTGGATAGAATCTCTGCACATGGCAGGTAATGATCACCAAGCCAGAGGAGACTGGAGAATGCAACACTGTCACTGCAGGGGGCACTGAAAAAGCCCAGAAAAAGCAGTTACAATAGGATATTCACTGAGAGCTCCCTGGGAATAGGGACCTCTACTTACACATAGGCTCAGAGCCTGTCATCAAGAAGAATTAGGTACTGGCTAGCAGAAGGAAATTCATGATGAAATAGCAGTGTGAGTACATATAAGAACTCATTTGGATGGATGGATGGATGGATGGATGGATGGATGGATGGATGGATGGATGGGCAAATGTATGGATGAATAGATGAATGGAGGGATGGATGGATGGATGGATGGATGGATGGATGGATGGATGGAGAGCAGAGAGGTGGATGAGATTGATGAAAACATCCGATCTTTCTTTCCTTTTTCACTTTGGCATTAAAGATGAAGTATAAATTCCACTAGGAAGCTACAGACCAGTTGACTCATTCTATGACTAGATAACTCTATGATTTTATTAGACACTAAGTTTTAAAGTCCAAGATACTCCTAGTTACTAGTATTTTACATGGGAATGAACTGCCAAAGCTACAAGTGGCATAAGTTGGATTCCTTTACAGACGGAATGCTTTTACCATTATGGAACTTTGATAACCAGACTATAAATCTGTAAGCAATTATGATACCAGGCTTTTGAAATTAGGATCAAATACATCTATAATTTTTTAATCAGATCTTTGGCTACACAATAGAATATATTCACAATGAGGAATACTGAATGAATTTCAAAATCTTAAAACATGATGCATTTCAATAGAGTTCATATGAATGCACTGCATATATAGCTGTGACACTAAGAACTAGGTAATCTGGGTTCTGAGCTCTGCAGTAATGTCATGCCCACCAAGACTTTGTGCATGTCATTATCCCTCTGTTTCCAAGACTTTGGATCCAGTTTAGAGATTTCAGATTTTATTCAAGGGTAGCAAGAACAAATCTTTATATAGCACTGTTTGAAAGAGCTAAGGGCATCTACTCCCAAAATATCCTTTTCCCCTTCTCAAGCCTCCTAGACTTATAAAACATTATCCATGCTGCTGCTAGTGGGTGAGAAAACCACAATAAGACACTGTTCCCAGCAGCTGACCAGTGCACTCAATTTCTACCTGCAGCGCCCAGGCCTAGCACAGGGATTCTTGCCAAGCAAAGGGCGAGACCTGAGAAAAGAGGACCAAGAGAGTGGAGGCCTGGTAATATCACAGTGCCATGGGGAACAGCTAGGGTGCAATGTCACCAAGCAAGTGGCCTAATCTGGTGGCATGGGGTCCATGGTTGCATCAGAGGGCTGAACACAGCTGCTGAAAATGGCCCCCAGCACTGGGTGGCAAGAGTGTGCATGGGTTTCGGTATTTAATCCTCACAAAACCAAATGAGGTAAATACAGAAAGTTACTTCATATCAGGGGGAAAAAGAAAAGCAACATTTAGAAGAAACTTATATAATTCCAGCACTCTGAGAAACTGAGGCAGGAGGATTACAAATTCAAGCTGTCTGGGAAACTTAGCAAGACCTTATCTCAAAACAAAAAACAAAGGGGACTGGGGATGATAAAAAGAATTTCAAGAGCCAGGCTGTAATTTCACAGACACTGTCAAGAAAAGAATTGGCTAAAACTTTATTCTGAACAGTATTTAAATTATTAAAATAATTTTATTTAATGTATATTTTAATTATATACAGAATATAACTGCAACTACATACCAACTCTTAGGAAAAATAAATGGTAGGGGTACAAAGAAGCTGGCATGATTTTTTAGCCAAAATTTAAGCCATAGCACCAGCAAATCCTTCACTTTAAATTTCCAATTCACAAGCACCTTTGTTAAAAGGTTATTTTGAAAAATTATTTGAGATTATTTGAGTGTTCTATAAGTCTTCACAGGACTCTCTTTTAATCAAAGTGTTTCCCTTTGAAATACTCACAGTATCATTATCATCAGAGACTTTTTCCTCCTTCTTCTTCCATTTCTAACACCTCAAAGCTTTGCCTATGATCCCAGCAGTAGCCCAGGATCATTTGCATCAGCTTCCTGAAGCACAACTTTTGCAAAAGCTCAATTTCACTGTGCCATCAATGTACAGTTTGACCTGACATTGCCAGGCTTACTTCAAGGCCAAGTGATTCTGGGCTCCAGCAACTCCGCCAGACACCAACTTCTGGGTAGCAGTGCTAGGTGATGATACTTGCAGAGTTCCACTTCCAGCTCCCAAAGCTCCTCCACATTTCTCAGCCTTGGCTTTCCCTATGATGATGATATGCCATCTACCCAAGCAATCATGTTCCAGACTCTCTTTCTTCTTGGGACAACTCTGAGACATAGTGTACATTGCTCTTCAAAGTATTCCCAGTATACTGGGACCAAACCAATAATTCACTCTTTACTGGCTGTCCTCCTAAGCCATCTCTGGCTCCCCACAACTCAACCCTCAGCATTATCTTTCAACTGCCCACTGCTCAAGTCCTGGCTTCAGGTTCTGCTTCCATGGAAAGCCAAAGAGGCACATGAAGACATTCCAAGGCAAGACACCCAATCTAAATTGTGTGCTGTGGTGAGCAGAGAACAGCTTGGAGTAGCAGCTCACCTGTAATTTTCTATTACTATTGCTTCTTACCACAACTGTCTCAACACTGGGGAACTGCATAATAAATAGCTGGATAAGGAGGACCCCCGCACGATCAACTTCCAGACCAAGACAACTTGGGGAATTCACAGGCAACCCTACAACTGGTACCAACAGCAGAGTTGGAAGTGTGGATTCATGTCAAAAGGTCTCTCACTTACAAGCTTCCCAAATTCGGTTCGTATTCCAGTTTCCTTTTGTAATCCACAAACAAGACAAGCTATTAGGGCAGTTGTACACATTAACGAAATTAATGACTGTGCTCTACTGACTATGTTTTGTGCTTGAGACATTAATGCCATTATTTTTCTCTATGGAAAAACAATAAAATTAAACTTCCTCTGTGATAGGATCATACTAGTTCCTCTATTTTTTGAATGAGGAAATGAAGAGAACAATATTTTGTAAATTTTAAAGTCTAATATGCTTTAAGGATTCCACTTTACTGCTACAGAGTGCAACCTCGGACCACCCACTTGACTTTAGAGCAGTCAGAAACACTGAGATGATCACTGGATTCTTTCTAGGCATTATACTTTATGATTTTACTGCTTTTACAAATCTTCCAAGAAAGTGGTACAGCCCAGGGAAACCAACAAAGTAAAACAGACAAACAAAAAATAAGACCCATATCCAGCTAGAAATAATAATCTACTATCAACACAATCTCTAAAATTTAGAAGTCACAAAGCACTTAATATAAATAATAAAATTAAATTTCCAGAGGATATTCTGTCTCCATTTTAAAATGATGGAGGTGACTACTGAGAATTAAAAAACACAACAAATGCAATCTTTGTGCAGTAGTATGCCATAGACACTGGACCGAGTACTTCACAGGTGCCAGTTTTTGAATACTTGCACAGCCAAGTGAATGGTTTTCTCAGGGAGAAAATTAACAATCAGAGAATTTCCCATCCCAACTCTGCACTGGCTCAGCCAAACAAAGAGAAGCTCTTACCACGGAGGTACTGGCTTAAGCTGATATTTTTCTGGAGAATCAGTGTTGACTTCTGCTTTACCTCACAGTGGACAAAGGACAACATATCATCACTGTTCAGTGGAACCAACACAGTGCTGGTGACATTATAGGTGTCTCCATCAGAGAGGACCTTGGTCTGGGACTTAGTCTGGAGTTTGTGGTTGTTTTTGAGCCAGCTCATCGTAACATGTCGTGTGTGTAATCCGATCAATGTGTACGTCAGCTGGATGCTTGTACCCGGCTCAGATCGCTGCTGGGGGCCTTCCAGGTTGTCAGAGATCCTTTGTAATGGGGACATCCTTCCTGCAAGCACAGACCTTTATGAGCCCATGCCACAGTTGCTTGAATCCCCGTATAAATGAATCTTCAGAATCCCTACTGCTCCCTTTCCATGGGGCCTAAATGTTCCCTGATTACAGGCTCCAACTGAAGCTGCTCTCAGAGGCTAGACAGGAAGCCACAGGGACCAAATAGTCTGTAGGGAAGCCAGAATCATAGCAAACACCCATATCACATTCTGCTCCTGGGCTCCCTCCCAATTCACTGAGTTCTCATAGCAAACATGCTAGAGAGATACCATTCCACAGATGAGGAAACTGATTTCCAGGGGCTGAGTATCTATTTAGACAAAAGCTAGTCCACAGCAGAGCCACAGGTTCTTGACCAGACATTCTGATCTGTGCCCCCAACTACCATTCAGCCATGTCCTCAGTCCCTCCAAAGGAGAAGTCCCTTACTCCCTTACTGTTCACAAGCAGGTCATGGGAAGAGGTTAGAGTACAGGCTTTAGAGGCCCACTCAGCCCTACTTTGCATTCACAAAGCCTCTCCTGGATGAGTTCAAACAATTTAACTATGTTAGTCCCTTATCTGTAATGTAGGATCATACTTAATTCTCAAAGTTAATAAATTAACTAAGGGAACTGATCTGGAATATGTGATACATGCCAATGACTCCACAAATGGTAACCATCAGCATCATACATAAAGACTATCTATGGAACTGTTCCTCATTCTATTTTTGATGTGAACAGAGAATGAAAAGACTCAAAGAAGATTAGGGACTTGGCCAGTGGCTTTCTGGAGAACAGAATTGACAGTGGAACCCAGAAATTTCACCTCAAGCCAAAGGTTTTTCTTTTATAGCATGGCTGTTTCTGCTAGCTTTATATTGATTAATGATTTTTAACTTTCTGGGCACTACAGAGTCTGTAAGCAAACATTTTAGAGCCCTGACTGTGTGCCCCACTGTACAGATACCATGCAGGAGTTAAGAAAAGCAAACCTCAATGTGTCCCATAAAGGTAGGAATAATAATCATCACTGCACAGAGGAAGAGATGACTCAGAGCTGCTTTGCCTGAGGTCACACAGATGGACAGGGGCAACCTTGTATTGTGACACTGGTCCCTGAAACACCAAAATGTGACCACCTTCAAGCATAAGGGGCTGCCTCTGTCCCAAGGACAGGGGGAGCTGTTTGTGATGTGATAAAACCCCAGGATATGAGCTTTCAGGAAGCCCACAGTTTAAGCACCAGTTTTGGGAACTGAATGGTGCAGACAGATGTGACAGTTCAGGAGAAATGAATATCGGATATAGAGTAATTAAGATGCAGATTTGTGAAGATCCTTGAGAGAGCATTAGGGTTTGCATTCTTTGGCAGGATAGAAGAGAAAATTGCAGAAAAACACACTGAATTTCTGAACAGACAGCTGCATCCTAAGCTATACTAAGATGCTGTTTAAGATCTCTGAGATCTTGGTACCTGTGCTACCTTGCAGCTGTCATAGGATTCACAGGGTGTGAATGCCTGGTATAGAGTGCTCTGTGGCTGTTAACCAAATAGGAACAGGGCATGGAATGCAAGTGTACCAGGGATTGGGATGCTGATGAAGAGTCTTTCGAGGTGGCTTGAAGAGACTCCCCCCTAAAGAGGCCTGAGTACCTCAAGAGGCAGAGACTGCCCTCTCCCTGCAGCTCTGAAGCTCAAAAAGCTGCATGGATAGCACTGTCATCAAAGTAATGCTCTCGTGGGCTCATTCTGCATCCACAGGCCAGAGATAGTGTGGGCAGGTGAAGGAGAAAAATAAGACAGAGATGCGAAAACTCAGCATGAGTCAACAAAGCACTAATGCAACTTGCTTCCCACCAGAAAAGAAGTTTGGAGTTTTTTACCCACATCTGTACGTCCTGCTGGGCAGATGTACTGGGCAGTTAAGCGGGGTGGAATTTAAAGGTGAATGAGATCACTATCCTGAGAATTCCTACAGGAGGCAGGTAAAGGGCAATTCTGTGCGGGAGAGAGAGAGGGCAAGGTGGAAGCCTCTCCTTCCGCTCCGTGTTCAGCCTGGCACCAGGCTGTGTGCTCACTGCACTACACGGAGGCACACGGCAGGCAGGCAGGCAGGGAAAAGCTCCTTCCCCGCTTCTCTGGACAGCTGCCGCCCGCACGATGGCTTTCCCTGGGCTCACTCAGCCTCCCTAGTCATCAGGAGCATCCAGCCCCTCCAGGCAGCAATAATTCACCCCTCCAAGCCCAGCAGCACAGGACCGGAGAGCGGCTCTCGCCCGTCTCCGTCTGAATTGCCAGGCGACAGCGCCCTCTGGTGGAAAAAATCATTTCAGGCCACAAAAGTCAGAGGGGAAGAGGAAGATGTAAAGGAAGGGGAAGAAGAATTTCTTGGAAGCAGGAAAACCAGAAGGAGGGGCACACGCCCATCCACTGTGAGGGTCTGTAGCCACCCCCATTCTCAGCTAAGGCAGGCAAGGCTTCTGGCTTCTCTTTAAAGCTGACTTCCAGAAACTCCAACTGTACCAATCTTGATTAACAGCCTTCCTGGAAGCGGCTGATTCCCAGTGGTCCTTAAACTGTGTCACAGTCAACGGTTAGGTAGGGTGGAGAACTTTCCAAACGAAGGGTGCGTGAAATGGAGGAAAGATCGCTCCGTCCTGATGGGGTGTGGTGGAGGGAGGGAGCACTCTGTGTAAGTGGCTGCTATTTTCCTCCTTATCTAGGGCATCCTGCCTTCCTCCACCTTCAACCAGCGCAGCTCTGAGCCCTGGCCTTCACTCTGCTGCCCCGAGAGGCTGAACCAGAGATGCACTCACCATTGCTCTTGCTGGAGGCCTGCACTGTGATGGCAGCCTTGACTGGGGCCTGGTCCCTCTGGACCACCCAGCAGGCAAACTCACTGCCATCCAGTGTGACCTCCTCGGGCAGCTTGTGCTCCAGAGAGTACGTTCCATCCAGGTTGCTTGTGACTTCGGGGGATTCCTCGAGGATCTTGTGCCCATTTTTCATCCAGATGAGCTTCAGGTGAGAGGGGTAGAAATGGCTCACATGGCAAGTGAGGTTCACTCTCTGATGATTGTGGTCATAGGACTGAGAGGACTTGGTGATACTCAGAGAGGGGATAACTAGACAGAGAAATAGAAACTCAGATGGTGATGTTAGCCCCTGCCTGCTTGCCCCTCCAAGGTCTCTCCATCCCAGGAAAAAGTCTCAAGATCTCTGACTCTTTCTATGCTCAATGTAAAGCAAACTGTGACAAGTATTACTATCTAGTAAATACAGGTGGAGGTAAATAGACATGTGGCATATTATTTTCTAGGTTTAAAATATTTTATATGACAAAATATAATTGTAAGAATTATTAAAATATAATGTCCATGAGGACAGAGACTTAATTTTGCTCATTACTGTATTGACAGCACCTAGGACAGTACTTGTCACACAGTGGATATTCATTACTTATTGAATAAACAATAACTATTTAAACTATTTAGAATTACAAAGCAATAGCAGCGACATGTAGTGTGATTGAGAAATACAGTGAACCTTTAAATTTTTAAAAATGTATTCAAGTAAAAGATATATTTCCATTACTGCCCCTCAAACTATGCCCCTCATTTCAAAAACATTTATCCCATCACTCTTGCCACTTTCTAAAGCAGTTCTGGGAGTCCTTTCACTCTGACTTTGAAGAAGGCCAGAAGTTGCACGGTGCCAGAACCAATGAATAAGGTGGACAAGGACACACCACAATGCTTTCACAAGCCTGCTTTTCCATTCAGTGACAGTTGGCAGTAGCATTTGTTGTATTTTCTTTATTATGCCTCATAAAGACACAAAAGAAAACTTCCAGAATTGCTTCAGAAAGAGGCAAGAAAATGGAATAAGTGTGTTTGCAGAAGGGAGAATGTCTCAAGGGAGATTAACAGTAGCATGTCTTTTATTGTAATAAAATTTCAATTTAAATATTCACTGTATTTTTATTACACATGTATTAATTGGACAAAGGTGGCTAAAAAGGAAGGATGGGGCCAGATAATAATGAGGAGATCAGATACTCATGAGCAATTTGCTGTGAGCTGCGCCTAGTTTTATGTGTTATATAAGGAATAATCGATTTAATCTTCAGAGGAAACCTGCAAGTAGATCTTAATTTTATTCTCATTTTACAAAGAAACTAAGGCATAAAATAGTTAAGAAATGTACCCAAGGTCACACAACTTGTAAAGTGGCCCAGCCGAGATTAAAACCCAGCCACAGAGCCAGCCTCTGGAAGCTATGTTTTTTTATCTCTTTATGTGTGGTAAGGGCTGGTAATGTGGAATTTTAGATCTCCACTTGTTAAATGAGGATCTGGTCAAAAACCCCAAAAACACTGCCAGGATACCCACACACAAGCACACTGCACAGCCCACTCACTGTAGAGCACTTGGGACAGATTCATGACCATTCGCAGGGGCTCTCGAAGTTCCCTGTGGATGACTTCACAAGTGATATGAGACAAGATGTCTTCTCTGGTCAGTGTCACCCATGCCTTGCTGGTGATGGAGTAAGTGCCTTTGTTGTCAGCCACCTGGTACTGGACTGAGGCTGGATGTTCATCGCTGTTCTTAAACCAAGTGACATTAACATTCCCAGAGTTGAAGGGGCCGGCAGTGCAGTTAAAAGATTCTGATGTTTCTGGACTTATCCTCTGAGATGGACCCATCAGAGAGATGAAGGGCTTCCCAGCTGCAAAAGACAATGACTATGACCACACACTGAGAGTGGGGTGCATCCAGCACTCGGACTGTAAGAGAGATACATGGTATAAAGGTCTCAGGGACTTACTACTGTCATGTGCTTGGTTCCAGCCCCAGGGAGTTCACAGAGAGACAGCAACAAGTTAACAGCGAATACTAGGTCCAATCATACCTCAGGTTCAGTGTCCTTGGAAAACCCAAAGAACACAGAGATGCCAGGAGGACTCATTCTGGAAACATGGTCAGAGAAATATATATTTAAGCTAAAATTGAGAAAGGAATAGGAACCAGCCATGGGAAAGGGACAGGAAGAACATTCTGAGTAGTGGAACAGCAGGTAAGAAGGGCCTCAGGCGGGAAGAGCCAAGAAGACCAAGAAACCAAGAGAGCTATAGGATTTGGATGTACAAAAGGCCCCGATAGAAGTAAGCCCATGAGACATGGCAACAATCGTGATTCCATCCTGTATAATCAACAGCCATTAAACAGAGACTTTAAACACAGGTGCAAAGCAATATCATTTGCATTTTTAGAAGATTGTAGAGACCAGCAAGGAGAGTGGTGAGAAGGGAACAGGGAGCCTGTCAGGGAGCTGAAGTCACAGCGGCCTGCTTGGGGTGGTGAGAAACAGAAGGACTGGAGATATATCTGGAAGATCTGGCCCACAGGATGGCAGTAGGGTGGATGGGACATGAGGGGTAGAAGGAATTCTGGACAATGAACCCCAGATTTTTCGCTTGAGCATCTGGTTGGATGGTGGCTCTATTTTGGAGATGAAGAGAACAGAACAATGACCACGTTGAGACAGGAGTGGCCAAGAGTCACAACGTCCATTTTGGACATAAATTTATAAATGGCTTGAGTATGGAGTCAACAAGGGTGGTTGGCCCTGTCAGTCGCATTCCTCCTGTCAGCACCTCGCAAGGCATCCCCCTCCCCCACTTCCTCACCTCCCATGACACAGAGTTCTCTCCACTCCAGAAGCTTTGTTCACCCTCATAGACAAGACTATGACAAAACTTTTCCTGCTCCTAACCTCAGCTGTCTCCTGGCATCATCCCATGAAAAGTGCAGAGCAAGAGTCATCCTTCTCCAGAGGACGGCTTTTCAGACATGTACAGCATGGTCTCTCCAAGCTTTTGCTGCACCCTGAACCACTGCTCAGCACCAGGCTATGGTGCTGGGGATGCAGAGACAGGACCCTGGCTCTTGGAGAGCCTCTAGTCAGGCAACAGGGGCAGAAGACAGACACATATACCAGCAATGTCAACACAGGGCAACAGGTGGCAGAGGGCAGCTCAGGAAGGCTGTGGACGTGTGTTCTCTTAGCTGATAGCTATGCTCCCTCCTTATCCCCTACCTGCTCACAGCCCACTGTGATTTATAAAGCCCTTCCAGGTGTACATGCTCATTTTTCCCACAGTCCAACTGTCAGCAAAAAGAGAGACTCACTCAGAAAGAGTGACTTGCTCAAGGGCACACAGCCTGTCAGTGATGAGAGGGTAAGTGGGTTAGTCTGACTTGTTGTTCAGGACTCAATCACTTGGGGCATATCTCTCTGCCTCTGTCCTTCCTGCCTGTACACATTCCCTGACCCAGGCTGGAATTCCTATCAGAGAATTCTTGCGGGGGGGGGGGGTCCACTTTCACCGCCTGGCCTCCCCTAGCACCCTCCCGCATATCATATCTTCCTTCTCTGGCCCCTAAGTTCCCACCCTTTTCCCACAAGGTCCACACAGAGGAAGAAAGGTGAGATACCACCTGGTGGAAAAGAAAGGGCTCAGGCTTGTCCTTTAATTCTGTTTCCCACCTGCAACCCAGGGAGCTGCACTTGACAAGCCATAGGGCTCTGCCTGCAGAGGGTCTGGTGGGCAGGACGCAGAACTCACCTGTGAGTCCCAGCTGAAGGATGGTCAGGAGGGGGCACAGGGTCTGCCCAGGTGTGGGAGACATGCTGAGAACAAGACTGTGTCCCTGATCTGAGCTGGTGAAAACCAGGGTGAGGCTCTGATCAACCAGGAAGCTGCCGCTGTCAGCCTGGGGCTGCCTTTTAGCTCCTGCTTCCCACCCCCCAGCCAAGCCTAGAGCAGAGCTAGGAACTAGAGAAGTGGTCACTGTGGAAAAGGGCTCCACCCAAACCCTCAACCTACAGTTAGGGAGGTGGTTGCTGCCCCTGGGGCCCCACCTCAAGCTTCCAGCCTCAGAGCTGGCCCTGATGCACTGAGTTTTGGGGTCCTCTCTCCCTGAGGTCCTTCCACATTGTGCAGACATCACTGAAAGCCTGCCCTGTCACAGCCCCCGGGACAGCTTCCAGGAATAGAGAATGGATCAGTGGTGGGTCCCAGCAAGGCTGGGGAACTGAGCCTGGACAGATATAACCAAACACAGAGCCTGGACCCCACCCCACCCCCCAGTACTTCCAGTTCTAGGGATTAAACCCAGGGTCTTCACACTGAGCTGAATCTCCAGACCTGTTGTAATTTCTTTTATTTTGATAAAGACTCATCAGACTGTTAATTTGCTCAAACTGGTCTCAAACTTGCAATCTTCCTGCCTCAGCCTCCTGGAATGCTGGGATTACAGGTGTGTGCCACCACACCTGTTAGAGTATGGACTTTGAAATTCAATCCCAGGTCTTCCACTTAACTAGGCTCACACAAGGTCTAATGAGCATTTTCTGCTACCAGGTAATATCTAGTGACTTCAAGCTGGGACCAAGTGAATGGGAATATAGCTGCCCATTTCCCTGACCTGCTGATGAAAACAGCCTCTCCTGTGTCTCCACCCTTACTCCATCTGCCTTCCTGATGGTTCATCCTGACATACGGACATTTATGCTGTTCTGCTTTGTTACCCCCATGAAAAATCAACTTGCCACAGATTTGCTTTTTCTCCTTTTATACCCAGAGGTCAGCACAGTTCTGGGCACAGCATGAACTGCATTGTAACGATGGGCCTTTGAATCCATCTTCAGGACTGAGGTGACGCAGTCACACGGGGCCTCCCCACACCAACCCCCAGCACCCATGGTGTGCACGTTCAGCTAGTGTGGAGAAGTTGGAAAAGTTATCAGCCAGGGTAGGAGAGGGGTTTTACAGAGCTTCCCCTTCCTACCAACCTCCCCTACAGCCCAGCCAGGCAAGGATATTCACGGGGACAACACCTGGAGACCAGAGCCTCAGCAGCCGGGCTGTTCTTTCTCCACGCAGCAGGCAATGGACTTGTTGGTCTAGCTTCATGCTCCCCTGAGCAGGAGAAAGTGGAACTGAAGAGACAGGTAGCAGGGTAGCAGCCTAAACTTCCTCTGTGCCAACTGACAAGGAAGGGAGACCTCCTTTGAGAGGTCTGAGAGGGGGGACAGAGACCAAGCCTGGAAATTTGGTCTGTGGCTGCACAGATTCCAACACCAGAGCTGTAAAACTGCACCAGTTCCTGGGAGAGGGCGCGAGCCACTGTGCAAGCACATGCTTACATGGACGCATGCGCACATGCAGGGCCCTCTCACCTGTGGTCCCCCAACTCCGGGCTGCCACTTCGCCATTCCAGCCCCAGTAAATACAGCGCTGCTGAGCAGAAGAGATGGGTACTTCCTCATCTCCCCTCCCAGAACTCACCACGCCAGAGACCTCCCCCATGAAGGAAGAGCAAAAACACTTCACCTGTACCTCATCATATTCCTCAGCAAGGGACCCGGGGCAGCCCTGGCCAAGTGGAGGGTAGGTGACAACTGAAGGTGATGTTGGTGTTTTACACTGGGCTAGTTAGACCTGGGCCTCAAACAGGCTCTTACACAGAACAGCGATTTCCTAGTTGGGAGAAATTATCCATTCATTGTCATCCATTCGTTCAGCATTACAGAGCACATCTCTGCAGGTGTCCGGGAATGGTGAGAGGAGCATAGAGAGAGGAGCAGGAAAGAGAAATCTGACAGAGCTGAAATGAAATCAGTGAGTGCACAGAGAGATCGATAAAGCCAGTGTAGGTGGGTACCTCCACCGAGTTTACCCGTTTGACCAAGGCATTGCCCAGCAAAGAGCTGTGGTCAACTTACTTTACCTTCCCAAACCTCTGTTTCTGCATCTGTAACAAGAAACTGGTGATATCTATTTAGTACTATTTGAACCTTGTGCACATAGAACCTGAACCCTTGTTCATAAACTAGGAGCCTAATAAATGTGAGTTTCCACCCTAAGGAGTGTGACCTTCTCCAAACCCCTCACGTCTCCTCTCCCTGTTACTTTGTCCCTTGTGTCCTGCACTTGGCTCACCTCTGTCCTAGAAATATAGTGTGAGCCACGTATAGAATTTTAGATTTTACAGAATCCACATTTAAAATGTTAAAAACAGGTGAAATGAATATTTACTAATATAACATTTAACCCAATATCATTTCAACATGCAAACAATGAAAATAGTATGATATTTTACATGCTTTTGGGGGTTTGTTTGTTTTTTGTTTTTTGTTTTTGTTTTTTTTTTTTTTTTGAGATGGGGTCTTGCAAGGCAGTTCAAGTTGTCCCTGAATTTGCTATGTAGCCAAGGATGGCCTTGAACTTGCAGCAATCCTCCTGTCTCATCCTCCCAAATGCTTCAATTACAGGCATGCACCACCACAGACATGCTTTTTATTTTTAAGTCTTTGAATTTCCTACAAGGTAAAAATGTTGTCCTGCCAAAATAACGAAATTTTGCAGAATAGACAGCAATGCAACCTTTACACTGCTTTAGTTTTTAAAAGTTCAATTTCAATTAATTAAAATTAAATAAAATTTAAAATTCGGTTGCTCAGTGGCACTAACCACATTCCAAACACCCCATAGCCACAGCACTTAACATAGTTGTGTTAAAGTTTTACTTTGCAATTAGTTGCATATGGACTCTTTTCCTTATTGGCCTTTAAAACCTGGAGGGCTGGGACAGCATCTTTGTTAACCACTGTGAATAAATGCCACAGCAGTGTACAGTGAAAATGTGTTGCATGGACAATGAACCCATGAGTAGATGGGTGGATGGGTGGATCAATTAATTGATCTGTGGATTCATGGATAGATAGGTGGATAGATCTATGAAGATATTTTTTTAAAAGGAGGATATGTGCTGTGGAAAAGGGAAAGAAGGAAACCACAGAAGGTTTCCTGGAGAAAGTAGGTCGTCTGTTGGGCTTTGGCTTCAATTACATCATCTACAGAGAAAGAGGAAACTAAAGACACCACAGCTGGGCTGCAGAAGTTGGGAAGCTGTGGGCAGCCTGTTTTGTGGGGCTGGAAGGCTCTAGGAGAAGTGAGGACCTTGGATTCCTCCCATAGGTGGGTTGAAGAGAGCCAAGGTGCCCACAGGGCCCCCCAAGCTGAGCCACAGGTGCAGCGTGGCTTCCCCTTAGTGAAATCAGGCCAGTCTTCTTCTTGATTCCAGCACCACTGTGGAGCTTCTTGCAGCACCCAGTGAGTTAACACTTTCTCAGCTTCATTCAGGGCACAGAAAACTGCTATCTCTAAGGAGCTGGAACAACTTGAAGATGACGTGTTTTACCAGCTTGGGAAGAGGCAAGGCTTGCTGATGAAACAAGGAGAAGCAACCTGGGAACAATTTTATGAAGTTAACAATTCAGCATAATTTTCAGCATAACTTTCTAATCTAAAATATGCACCCAGGTTCAGCAGAGCACAGAGCCTCTGTTGCTTCCTTAATAAAACTGGGAGTTAAGTCAGTTTGAGATTTCATTCCAGTGAAGCCCCTTAACTTCTTCACAAAGATATTCTCTTTCTCTCATGTCTTCAGTCATCTCTCTAATCAGGGTTTGCCGGCCCAAACCCAGAGAATTAGATCTCACCCACCCTATAAGTACAACCTCCAAAATCCCTCATGGTGAGTATGGGCCTCTGTCCTGACCTCAGGGGCCCAAGGACCAGAGAGCAACAGAAAGCCCCTAGAGGCTCAGAAAGGGAACTTCTATGTTCCCTAAAATCCATCTATTTGCTCATAGCTCTTTCACCCTCAACCTATCTTCTTAAATGGGACTCAGGTCCAGCCTACATGAGCCACTCATGCCACTCAGGGGATACTACACATTTAGAGCCGTCTGTCCCCAAGACAGTGATCCTGCCCCATAATGGTGGGGACCCTTCCTTGTCCACTTGCTCTTTGCCTGAGTCCTAAGTGTGTGGCACAGCACTAAGGTTAATGAATTCACTTCATTATCAATTTACTCATTCCTGCAACTCTTTAGAGAACACCAGAGCTGCTGAGCAAGTGAGTCGGTTCCACCCGCAAAGAAGCTCTGTTCTGGAGGAAAGAGTGGACTGACAGAGAGCAGCTGGAATGAGATTCCATTTCCAAACTAAAGGCCAATGGGGGCAGTGCTTCGGCGGATTGCTGGGGGAGAAGGGAGGAAGTGAGAGGAAGAGGTCACTGCAGGCTGAGACAGGAGTGTGGACTGGGGAAGACAAGTAGCAGAGAAGGAAAAAAGGTGTCTGCAAGTTGGCAGCATGTAGGTGGTTTCAGGAGACGCCACATAGGGTAGGACTACCTCAGACAGGGAACGCAAGGGAAAAGAAGGAAAGAAGGAAGAGGGCCTTAGGTCCAGATCTGGCACCATTGTCCTCTGCTTCTCTGGTTTGCAGTCCCAGACAGACAACTTCAACCTTCCAGTGCCTTGGCTTTCAGAAGGTTAACCAATCATGGAGGTTGGATGCCAAGTCAAAGGGAGGTTAATGTTGCCCAGGGTTTCCCAACATGTGAGTCAAGGACTGAAGTGCAGATCCCACTAGTCACAGAATCCCAGCACAAAGTTTGCAGTTTGACAGAACAGAATAGCACAGAACAGCTTTCTGATTGACTTAAAGCTTGAGGGTGGCTAATTTAAAGCAGTGAACCAGCTGGGTTTGAGACAGTGACCTGATTATAGAATCCAGGGAGAGTGGGAAAATGGACACACACACACACACACACACCCCAGCTCTTCATCCTTGTTCTTGAAAGCTCAGCTCAGCTCATGTCTCCCCGGGGAGCCACAGTCATGGGGAGAGAGGAGGGCGGAGGCCTCTGACCTTTACAGATTGTTTTTCTCTGAGAAACTCCTAATGTTCCAACAGGAGAGTGTGAGACATCATGTCCTGCTGCATGCAGGGAGAGACCAAGGGCAGCAATTGTGAAGCCCTTCTGACCTTCCCCTAGTCTTAGAGGATAGGATTTTGTCAATGGCAAACATGAAACTTTATCCCAACTAAGTCAGGGAAGATATTCCCCTCCAGTCCTCAGCATACTTTCCAGTTCAGCCAAGGGAAAAGAAATGGGAGAAGGAGGTGGTCTTTGCCTAAAGGAACAACAGCAACATTTCTCTTTTTGAAGGTCAACTTCAGATGTAAGGGCCCCCAAAAGTCTGGGTTTTAGAAGATTAGAGAGTGCTTTCCCTCCCTCCATCTCTGTAGTGAACTTTTTGTTTTAATCCTGTAGTGAATTCTTGTCCTGGGCTACCTCGGCATCTACTGAGAACATAGGTTCAACTTTCTAGCAAGAAGCAGTGCTCAGCCACCCTGGATGCCTCCCAGTTCCTCGGTGTGGTCCACCCAGTTGCTTTATGCAACTTAGTCCTGGTGTCCCCTCCACATTAGGACAGCCAAGTACAGCCTACTGCTGGCCCCACTGACCATCAAACCCTGAGTGGACTGTGAGCCATGCCACAGTGACTACCTTTCACTAACACGTGACTTCCTGGGTTTTATCACTGCTTGCTTTAAAGCCACCAATTGAAATTTCCCAAAGGGAACACATTTGAATAATGCCCTGTACCCCATAAAGGTGTTATGGGTTCCCCATTTATCTTTATGTGTTAGCCTCAGTGTGTTGTACACCTCCCCTGGGACCTGTGAGGGATAAAATTTTATTTCTATCTTGTGTCCCTCCTGATCACTGATGAACACACACACATATACTCTACCACTCCACAAGTAAGGCTTCATTCAAGATTTATTACAGTACAGTGAATTACAGTTGCAAAACACAGACTCTCTGAGGGGATGTAACAAAACAAAGCTCCGAGGCTCACAGAGGAGGAGAAAACAGCACTAAAGAATGAGAAGCCCCTTGGTGCCTATAGCTATGAGCTTTAAGTGGAGCCCAAGACTTAGCTAGGTTAACATCAATACCTAATCCACATCTATTTCTTCAGTATTTATTACCCTCTACAACACACACAGTGTTCAAGACAAATGCATACGACACGCTGCATTAATTTCTTAAGGCTGCTATGATAAATTACCACAAGCTCAGTGGTTTAAAACAACAGAAATTTATTCTCTTACTGTTATTTTCTTACTGTTCTGAAGGCCAAGAATCCAAAATCAGTCTGAGCTGAAATCAAGGAATCAGCAGAGCTGCACTTCCTGCTTCCTCTGAAGGTCTGAGCGGGAAATCTTTGCATGTTTCTTCCAGCTTCTGACGGCCACTAGCCTTGCTCAGTGTGGAGCCAAGTGACTCTAACCTCTGACTCTACAGCCACATCCCCTTCTCCTCTTCTGTGTGTCAAATGTCAAATTTTTCTACCTCTCTCATAAGAAGATAAGTGATGGCATTTAGCATCCCCTTGGATGACACTGAATCATCTCCTCAGCTCAGGACCCATCACTAAGCCTACCATATGTGCAAAAAAGACAAAAAAGAAAGAAAGAAAGAAAGAAAGAAAGAAAGAAAGAAAGAAAGAAAGAAAGAAAGAAAGAAAAGAAAAGAAAAGAAAAGAAAAGAAAAGAAAAGAAAAGAAAAGAAAAGAAAAGAAAAAGAAGGAGGAGGCCAGGAGGAAAAAAGGGAGAGGGAGGAAATTGAAGAGACAAAACACTCACCAGAAGCAGACTAAGATATAACATTAAGACACTGGACTATAAGACTAAGATATGAGAATTATCAGACAGGCAATTTAAAATAACTATGATCAATATGTTACAGATTGTAATGGGAAAATATTTTCCATAAAAGGATATTTTTTAGACCACAAAAGAAAGATAGATATATAAAGTATCTTTTCATGATTGCAATGGAATAAAACTGGAAATGTAATAAAACTGGAAAAAGAATAAATATACAGAAATTAAACAACATGTTCCTAACAATGAAAAAGTCCAAGAAGAAATCAATAGGGAAATTAGTAAATGCCTTGAAATGAGTAAAAATAAAACCACTACATAGCAAAGTTCATATCAAAGGTAATGCCTACATGAGACAGAAGAGTTAAAAGTCAACAGTCCAAAGCTCTATTAAGACAACATGTGCTCACCAGCCCACCACATACTTAGACCATTAGGGTGATCACATCAGCTGCAGTTTGGAGATAATTGGACCTGACTCAGTCTGACCACATCCACCTGGACTGCCTGTGCCATCTGGCATACAAACATACTATTTTCAAGGACTGTCCACCCAAGATAAACTAGTCAAGGACTTGGTTAGTTTCAACCATCCCCTAAGCCCCAGTTCCCTCCCTGTTTTTTCCTGCCTTGTAATAAACAACCCCTCTGACTAACCTGCCCAGAATAAACCTGGCTTACATGTGACTTGATGCATGTAAACAATTGTACGGTAACCTGCTATCAGCTTTTGTACTTCCTGCTTACAAAACAGATGTAAGTTTTTGCTTCACTGTCAGCCAGGGCTGATGATTTGGACTTGGTCCCACTGGCCCACCAGCATAGTAAACAGTTGCCTTCCAACTCCTCCATGCAGGGGGTCTTCCACGTGATTTGATGTCAGACCTCCGCAACATAAAGATAAATTTATACCTGTAAACATCTATATTAAATAAGAAAAAATATCAAATCAACAGTCTAATTTGATACTTTCAGGAATTAGGAAAAGAACAATTAAACCCAAAGATAGCAGGAAGAATGAAATAATAAAGATGACAACATAAAAATAGAATAACAATACAAAGAATAAAAACAAAAGTTGCCTCTTCAAAAAAACACAAAAAATAGAGAAAACTTATAGCTAGATTGAGCAAAAAAAAAAGGAAAGACTCAAATTATTGGATTCACATTTGAGACTAAGAACATTACTACCAACTTTATACAAATGAAAAGAATTATAGCAAAATACTAGGAACAATAGTATGCCAGCAAAATCAATAACCAGGCAAAATGGACAAATCCCTAGAAATACACAAATTATCTTAACTGATTTATGTAGTAATAGAAAATGCCAACAGATATATAACAAATAAAGAGACTGAATTAATAATAAAAGTAACATTTGTAAAAAAATATTTCAACAGAGACAATGCTTTGCTTGTGATTCTAACAATTATTTCATTACATATTTTAATGAAAAATTAACAACAATCCTTTTTATTCCAAAAATATAAGAGGAGGAAAACCTTCTTAACTCACTCTATGAGACCAGTATGACCTGGTTGTAATGCCAGATAAAGACATCAAGAAAAAAAATTACAGGTCAATGTCACAAAAGTATATTAAAATTCTCAATAAAATACAGAAAACTGAACCTAGCCATGTAGTAAAAGATTATATAGCACAACCAAGTGGGACTGATTCCAGAAATGCAAGGGTGTTTTGACATAAAAAGTTCATCAGTGTAATGCCTCCACTAATAGAAAAAAGGGATAAACCTACATGATTATCTCAATTAATAAGGAAAGAGCACTGGACAAAAATTTAATATTTTCGTGGAAAAAAAAAACACATCCAAAACACTAGGAATAGCTGGAAACATCTTTAATTTTAGTAAGACACATTTATGACAAATCCAAAGCTAAAATCACATCAGTAATGAAAAACTGAAAGCTTTTCCCAAGAAATCAAGAATGAGACAAAGATGCCTGCTTTCACCACTGCGATTCAGCATTATACTGGAAGTTGTAGCTAGAGCAATTGACAAGAAAAATGAATAAAAGGCAATCAAATTGGAAAGGGAAAAGTAAAACTATTCCTATTCACAGATGGTACCGTCCTATATATATGAAAATCCTCAAAAATCTACAGAAAAGCCAAATGTGGTAGTGCATGCCTGTGATCCCAGCACTCTGTGAGACTGAGGCAGGAGAATCATAAATGGGAGTTTAGCTTGGCCAACTTGACAACTTAGAAAGATGTTGTCTCAAAAATTAAAATTTAATTTAAATTAATTTTTTAAAAAGGATAGTAACACAGGTCAGTGTAAAAGTCCTGAGTTCAAGGGCCAACACCCCACCAAAGAAAATCAACAGGAAAGCTATTAGAGCTAATATGAGTTTGGGAAATTTTTTTGATACAAGATCAATATCCAAAATCACCTGTGTTTATATATATCAGCAATGAACAATCTAAAAGATAATTTAATAAAGCAATTTTATTTGAAATTGTACCTGCAAGAATAAAATATCTAGGGATAAATTTAATCAACAAAGGGATTTTTTTAAAAAAGGAAGGGGATAGATTTATACACTGAAAACTACAAAGTGTTGTTGGAAGAAATTAAGAAGATCTAAGTAAATGAAAAAGCATAATGTCTACAGGTAGGAAAACTCATTAGTATTATTAAAACCCTAGCACTACCCAAACCAATTGATAGATTAACAAAATCCCTATCAAAATCTCAACAGTCTATTTGCAGAAATGGAAGGTCAACATTCAAATTCATATTGAATTTTAAAGGGTTCCCAAAAAATATCCAGAATATTGTTGAAAAAGAAGACAAAATTGGAGGACTCACATTCCCAATTTCAAAACTTACTATATATAGCTATTATAATTAAAACAATGTGGTGCTGGCAGGAGGATAAACATATAGACCAATAAAATGCTTGAAAGTCCAAAATTAAACTCATGTACTTGTGGTCAATTGTTTTTGGGTGATAAATCCAGTCCATGGGAAACATAGCACCTTCAACAGACTGTGCACAGACAACTGGACTTCCACATACAGAAGAATGAAGTAGGGTCTCTAACTCACTAGATACAAGACTTAGCTCACAACAGACCAAAGCCTAACTATTGAAAACACTGACATCTATAGTCAGTCATATGCCAGTATTCAATATAGCATTACTCACAATAGCCAGAATGTGGAAGTAGGCTATCCACAGATTAAAGGCTAAATGATGCATAGTACTTACATTCTCACAATAGAATTATATTCAGTCATAGAGAGGAATGAAGTTGTGATGCATGTCACACAAAGGTAAGCTTTGATACATGGTTCCCAGAGATATAAGCTCTACAAAATTGTAAACATTGTGAATCCACTTATATGAAATATGTATAACAGGCAAATTCATACAAACAGAGAATAGGTTAGAAGTTACCAGAAACGGGAGGAAGGAAGTAATTGGGAATTATTACTTAATACATGTAGAGTTTCTGATTGGAATAATAACTTTAAAAAATGGTTGGAATAGTGGTAGTTGCACATTGTAAATGTAATCAATGCCACTGACTTATATACTTAAAATTATTTATGTTGTATATAGTTTACCAAAGTACGAATACCACCAAAAAATGTACAATAATGATTATTAGCAAGGATATAAAGAAAATGGACCCTTTTTATATTGTTAGTGGGCAGTAAAATAGCACATCTACTTGAGTAAGCAGTTTGATGATTCTTGACATTGTTAATTATAGAGCTACCACATGATTCAGTAATTCAAATCTTGAGTACGTCCTTAAGGGATTTGAAAGCATACATCCACACCAAAATGCTAATGACAATGGTTATGGTTTGTGTCTAGATGTCCCCTCAAAGCCTCATGTGGTCCTGGGTTTTTTCCAGAGGTGGCTGAATCTAGAGTATGAGACTGACTCTTAGTGCCAAAACTGGGCTTAACAGTGGGTGATTGCTCTGTCGGCCCACTGACTGGATTGGTACCACCCTAATCCCAGTAGATTAGATACAACATAAGGGACAGAAAAGGCTTGTCTTGCTCTCTCTTGTTTGCTTTTGCTGTTTTCTGCAGCCATGAACTATTGTCCCTCTGTTGTGTGCCATTCTGCCTTGGAGCCAGATGGTTATGAACAGTAACCTCTAAAACTGTGAGGCAAATAAACCCCTCCTGCTTTAACTTTGGGTGTCAGGTATTTTGTCTCAGCAACAGGAAAAGTAACTAAGACACCAGTGTTGATAGTCGCCTTATTCATCAGAGCCAAATAGTGGAAACAAACCACATGTCCACCAACTGACAGAGACAAGCAAACTGGAACAGTGTAGTGGAATATTATATCATATAGTGAAATATTTTTCAGCCATAAATAGGAATGAATTAGTGGCACATATTACAGCACTGATAAACTTTTAAAAACATTACACTAAATGAAAGAAACTCCACACAATATGAAATTACATCATAGGATTCCATTTATATAAAATGTCCAGAGCAGCCAAACCCAGACAGGGAAAAAGTAGATTAGTGGTTGCTATGGCTGTAGGGTGAGGAATGGGAAACGATTGTTAATGGGAATGGTATTTCTTCTTGGGTAATATAAAGATTCTAGAATTAGGTAGTGGCAGTGATTGCACAGTCTTTGTGAATATACTAGTAAGATTGTATACTTTACAAGGTGATTTTTATCACATGAATTATATCTTTATTTTTGCAAAGTAAAGGAATGGAGGAAGACAAACTGTACTGACACTAATCAAAAGAATGCTGGAGTCACTATACTCTTTTTAGATAAAGCAGGCTTTAGAATAGGAAAGAGTATCAGGGATAAACAGGGACATTACATAATGAGAAGTGGGTCAAAGCTCCAAGAAGTCCTAATGATCTTAAGCTCAAAACAACAAAGTGTCAACATTCATGAGACCAAACTGATAGAACTGAAAAAAGAAACTGACAAATCTGCTATTTTAGTTGGAAACTTTAAACCTCTATTTCAGCAATTAATAGATCTCTCAGGCACAAAATCAGTAAGACTATAAATGACCTGAACAACATTATCAATGAACTTGATCTAATTAACATGTATAGAGCATTTTCCTCAAAAACAGCAGAATGCACATTTCCCTCCAATGTACTTGAAACAGTCACTAAAACAGACTACATTCTATACCATAACACCCATTTTAATACATTAAAAGGCTAGAAATCACACAAATTATATCCTCAGCAACAAAAGAATTAAACTAGAAAGCAATAATAAAAAGATAGCTGAATATATTCAGAAATCAAACAAAACACTTCTAAATAAACCAAGAGACCAAACAGAAGTCTCAAGAGAAATTAGAAAATATTTTGAAGTAAAGGAAAACACAAATTGTCAAAATTTGTGGGATTCAGCTAATGTAGTGTTTGGATGGAAATAATATAGTATGAATGTGTGTTAGAAAAAAAGAAAATGCCAAAATCAATAGTCTAAGTTTCTACCCATGAAAACTAGAGATATAACAATAAATTAAATCTAAGGGAATAGCAGAAAGAAAATATAAAAATTGGAGCATATGTCAATAAAATTGAAAACAAAAAACTCAGAGAAAATCAATAAAACCAAATTCTGATTCTTCATAAAGATAATAAAGTTGATAGGCATCTTATCAGGGTGAAAGAGAGAGAGGGGGAGATGGGGAGAAGTCATCATTACTGATCCCATAGACACTAAAAGGATAATACAAGTGTTGGCAAGATTCTAGAGAAAAGAGAATCCTTGTACACTTTTCGCAGGAATGTAGATTATGGAAAACAGTATGGAGTTCTATCAAACTTTAAAAACTACCGTGGATCCCAGCAATCCTACTGCTGGAATTGTTGAAGAGACATCTCTATCCCCACATTTACATTTACTGTTGCACTGTTCACAATAATCAAGTTGTAGAATAACCTAATAGTCCATCAAACAGATGGATAAAGAAAAAATATAATGGAATACTATTCAGCCTCAAAAAGAAAGAAATTCTATCATTTACAACAATATTAATGAAAAAAACCTGGAGAATATTATGTTAAACAAAGCACAGAAACACAAATATTGCAGATTTTACTTTGTGTGGATTCGAAAAAAGCTGAACTCTTAAAAGAAGAAAGTAGCATGTTGATGAAAAGGGCTTAGTTGTGGGAAAGAGTTAGGTAATAAAAAGGAGAAAAAAGAAACAGATATTTTGTGCTCATATTAGTTTCTTTATTAATATCTGTTAATGATACAAAATTACACTCACCTTGTGGAACTGGAACATACACATATCCAGCTTTAGTCATTTTTCTTCCCTCTTCCCTCATCCTCCTTACCTCTCCTCCTGACACCTCCCAATTGTTCACAATTTGATCTACAGATTCAATGGAATCCCAACCAAAATCCCGATCAGCTTTTTGGTAGACATTGATAAATCATTTCTAAAATTTATATGCAAAGCTGCTAGAATAACTGGTACAATTCTGAACAAGAACAAAGTTGGTGAACTCACACTGCCAATTTCAGAACTCACTTTAATAAAGCTATCGTAATCAGAACGGTGTGGTCAAAAGAATAGACACACACATCAAAGGAACAGAACAGAGCTCAGAAATACACATACACTAACACAATCAACTGAGTTTGGTGCTCAACATTACTTGTCATCAGAAACATGCATATTAAAATAGAATACAAACTACAACATACCTATGAAATTCACTAAATTATTAAAAACCAGCAATACCACATAGTGATGCATAGGAACACTTACTGATTGCTGTGGGAATGAAAAATAGTACAATCATTTTAGAAGACAGCTTAGAAGTTTCTTATTAAGTAAAATGTGGATTTACCACATGACCACAATCACACTCAGAGATATTTACCCAACCGATTGGAAATCTTAGTCTACATGAAAATCTTCACGTAAATGTTTATAGCAGCTTTATTTGGAAGAAAGCTGGAAGCAACTAAGATTTCTTTAATAGATGAATGGATGAGCAAACAATAGCACACTCGTGCTATGGGCTACTACTCAACTTTCAAAAGGAACAGACTCTTAATCCACATAAAAATATGGATAACATTTAAATGAAAGAAGCCATTTTTAAAGGTTACATATTGTATGATTATATGACTTTTTTTAAAAAAGCAAAATAATAGAAATTGCCAGAGGTTTGGGAATGGGAGATGGTTGACTAGTGAGGCACAGTAGATAATTCAGAGCCAAGGAACTAATTCTGCATGGTATCATAGTGACTGAGATATTGGATAGGGAATTAATAACCAGAATCCAGAATTAATATCCAGAGTAAAGAGCTCCTCTACTACCCACCCATTCATCACTAATCATTGGTCTGAAGCCATGGAGCTTTACAACACAATGGGTAAACATTAATGTATGTAAATTTTTCAAAATTTACTAGGAGAATTGGAGAATCACAGAGTAGAATGCTAACGTTAACAAAAGAATCAAGTTGTATTACAAATGTATAAAATAATCTCACTGAAGGACTTTGGAAACAGAAGTGCTAAACTAAATAACTTTGGAAATGTCTATAGACTATAATATTAATAACAAAAAGAACTGTTCATAAGCACTGTACTCTAGTTGGCAGAGTGTTCCTCATGGGAGCTGACATGAGTTGATACCTCTGAAACCCAAGTATAGGTGTACCCAGAACTGAACAACAAAGTAAATGGATGGCAGGTAGTAACAGACAGATTTCTCACTGTTGAAGTGGGAGGTTATTGATAAGGGGAGAAGGATAGAATGAGCCACGTGAATGAGTTAGCATTAGAGACATTCATATGAGCTCAGGTTCTGCTTCACTTAGATGTTTATAATAGATACAGAAACAATTAGCTTTGTGTATACATGAGCTAGAATACATACATCCATTTCCTAGCTCAGCTCACTGAGAGTGGGTCCCCAGTAGCAATGAACACTGTGGGCACCTAGATTTTGGTTTCTAACCCCATTTTCAGATAAAAAGTTACCAGGCTTCTTGGAGAAATAGCTGTTTCTAAGGGTGGAACAGAAAGTAGACAAGATGAGCCTGGAGCATCAATAGACAGCACTGTAAGTGCCAGAAAGCAAGGAAATGATCAAAAGCAAAGTAACAGAGATGTTAAAGGCCCTGTCAATAGAGAGGGCCTTCAAGGCTAAAAAGGGGACAATTTTAACATCAAAATAAATAACACAATTTTGCTTTATGACACAAAGTATATAATAAATACTCTTGGACACACCTTGATATAATAAATGATTGGACAAATAAACAATTTTAAAAACTCCAGCTAAATTATGGAGATATTTTTCCCTCAAGAAGGTAGAGTATAACTCCATCCCTGAAATGGGGGCCATGCAGGGCGACTTCCTCCTATTGGAGCGGCCTGGAGGACAGTGGCCACTAAGTAACCAGGGAGGACACTGAGGTAGGTTGTCTCAGTCCCTTTGGAGGATGCTGGTGGTGGGAAGTGACAGCTATGCATCAAACTACGCCACCCAGTGGCACACAGGAAAAGGAGAGTCAGGCGGTTCTCATCTATCTCACAAGCATAGAGTACACTGTGGAAAGGGACAAAAGAGGTAAGACTGTGGTGGGGAAAGCTGGCAAACACTGCCTTGGCCGAGCGATCAAGACTGACGTTATTAATGATAAGTGATGTCGATAGCATGTTTTCTTGATAATGTGGAGAAGGACATTATCTGTGGTCTTCCTTCTCAAAACCCAGTCTAAGCATGAGAAAAATATCTGACAATCCCAAGCTGAATGACATCCTACAGAATACCTGACCAGTACTCCTCAAAACTGTCAAGGCAATAGAAACACATAGAAAGTATGAGAAACTGTCACAGCCAAGAGAAGCCTAAGGAGACATGACAACTAAATGTACTGTGGTGTTTTGGATTGCAGTGAAGAAAGAAAACATTAAGAAAAGGAAAAAATATTAAGAGTTGAGTAAAGTATAGAATTTTCCTAACACGCTAATGAATCAATACAGGCTCCTTAGTTGTAATAAATGCACCACCCCGTTATGTTAATAACGGGGGACACTGGGATGTACCAAATTTCTCTGAGTTTTTGCAGCTTGTCTGTAGATCTCAAATTACTCTAAAATAAAATTTTCATTTCAGTATATTCTCAATGGCCATGATAGTTCACATCCCCTGGATCATACCCTTGGGAGTATGGCTCAGCTACTCTACCCTGGAAGAACTGGTTTCTGTTGCTCCACCTCTTGAATCCAAGCCAACCTTGAGATTTGCTTGGTAGCATAGAATGCAATGGATGCAAAATTGTATGAATCTTGGAGTCTCCAGGGCCCCAGCATGTTGCTGGATGATGAGACACACATGGTACAAGCACCCACTGTACCCAAGCTGATAGCCAGTCATCTGGCAGCCACGTGACTGAGCCCATCCTAGGACAGACGACTTCCCACTGCACCTACCCTCAGATGGCAGATGCAGGGAGCCAAGACAAAATTAGTCAAGCAAGGCTCAGAGCGGCAGGCCATCCAGGTGACCCACATGAGCAATAACCAAAGCTTTCTGTTTGAAGCTACTGAGTTTTTGGAATAATTTGTCATACAGTAGCAGCTAGGTGATTCTCTTGTACAAGGTTATTTGCTATATCATTGTTTGTGACTATAAAAGATTAGGAGCAATCTCATCCTTCATCAATAGAAGACTGATGAAATAGTTTTAGGAGACTCACATAATGGAATATTATGTAGCTATTCAAAAGAATGAAGCAGCTCTCTGTGAATCAATAGAGAAGACGCTCAACAATTGATTTTTAAATGAAGCCGCAAGATGCAGAGTATATTTGCAAGATGCAAGATGTCAGGAGTAGGCTTCCAGCACTGGAAAACGTTTGTTTGCAGGGACTCGCTCCCTAGGTCTGGGAGGACTTTCAGACAGTGTGATCGCGGTCCCCTAGGAAGGAGAGGAGGGTGGCTGATGGACAGGGGTGGCAGCAGACTTCCCTTTCACTCTACCTTCTTTATGTTTGGATATGTTATCGATTTTTTAAAAAGCAGAATGTAGAACCTCCTGTGTCTTTGAAATTCAGAGCCCATCATACCGTTTCCTGGATTTCAAGCTCCACCAGGAGACCAAATAATAGTCTGCGAACAGAGAACTGGTCCCAGGGTCCTCTCTCCCAGACAGCCTGCCTGCTGCACCGCAAGGCTGGTTTCCTGGGTCCCCGGGTTTGGGAGCTTCGCGCAGCCACGGCACCGGGCCTGCCGCTGGAGGGCAGCACTGCACTTCCTTCCAGGAGGAGCTGCGGGGAGACCACGCTGGGCCCGACCAGCAAGTCAGAAAGGGAGCGAGCTTTTGGTTAGCAGAGAGAGGATTTAAGGACGAACGGAGACAGAGACGTGGTCAAAACGCATATTCCCACAATTATTGAAAGTAGCGGTAGAGACTGGAGAGAGTGACGGGGGGGGGTGATTAAAGTGTGTTACACGCATGTACAAATCTGCCAGAATGAAACCCATTAATCTAACCAGTATGCACTAATAAAAAAGAAAACAAGAAGCAGGTCTCGATTTAGGAGTTAAACCCATCCCAGAACCTCACTGAAGGCAATGCTCTCCCAGTGCTAGGCAGAGGGAGGGACCCCCGACTGCCTTTGCATCCCTTTAGCTGACAGACCGGGCAGATGACTTAGTTCCTTGTCCCTCACCTCTACTCTGCTCCATAAAGCTGTTTGAAGAACCTACCCTCCCTGTTGCTGAAAACTAACAATCTCTATTATTAGGACACCCATACAGTCTGGCATTTCCTCACTGCCTCCTCCACCTGAGCTTGTCAATGGGTCTGTAAACTGGGAATGATTAAAACGATGAATTAAACTCTTGATCTGTGCCCTTGTGCTAAGGATCTTGTAGATTGGTACTCCCTATTTTACAGAAGAAACGGGGCCACATTTTACTGAAGTAACTTGCTCATTTGCACAGTTGAATTTGAATCCAGAGGTCCCTGCTAGACCACTGAACTTCTGCCCCTAAGGGCTCCCTGGGAGATTTCCCAGGAGCATGGCCTGAGCAAAAGCTTTGAAAAAGGCCACGGAGCCAATTATCTGGCTTCCCTCTCGAGAAGATGTTTTAGTGACCAGTTGGAAAGGCCTGGAGAGGACAAGGAGGCCGAGTGTCACAGTTCTATCCCGGAGGTGAAGGGGGAGCAGGCTGGAACCCAGGACTGGAGCCACTGGCGGGACTCCTTCCGCTGAGCTCCCCTCTGTGGTTGCGCACTCGGCCTCGGTTGAACAATCCGGATGTCTGCAAAAGCGCGCGCACAGTCCCAGACAGCTGTTTACCAACCGAGGAAGGGGCGGGCCCAGGCCCACTCAGCCCGCAGCTCTCCCTCGCCGAGCCAGGCTCCGGGACGGTTTTCTGCCTCCATCCCTCCCTCCGTCCTGCTTGGGCAGGTCCGGCCAGCTGTGGCTCGCTGCGGCGCAGGACGCATCCTCCCTGGAGTCCTTTCTGCAAATGGAGTTCCTGTTTTCATGCAAATGCCTTTGTTCGTGCACCGTGCACCGCAGACGGGAGAACACAGCCGCAGCTGACGCGGGCTGTGTATGGCTTTTCTGCCTGCTGTTCCAGTCAACCTGAAAGAAATGCGCTGGGAACAAAATAGCCCGGCGCAGGCGAGCGAGCGGGAGCGTCACCCACGGCAGCTCTGTTTGCCTTTCCGGAGGCGGCGCCCAGGGGACACGAAGCGCGGCGAGATGGCCGCTGCAGACCTGCACTCGGGGAGCCAGGGCCAGGGCCCAGCCACCCCGGCTGGCTTTCCCCAAGGGCACTGGGAGAGGTGCTGGGTAAGCGCTCAGCCAGCGCCACCAGCTCCTTGGTGCAGTCTTCATGGGGCAGTGTAGGGGCCCCCCCACCGCGGGTGGAGCAAGGTCCCTTTTCAGCGCTGAGAGTAAGTAAATAGAAAGGACGAGATCATTTCACATCGCAACAAGTGCTCACTGCGGGGAGCAGATGCAACACTTGTGACTTCCTCTGTTCTCCGTGTTAGGTACATGCTTCTCCTGTAATTACCTCCGCACAAACGGATGAGATAGATCAAGGCTTGCCTGCTTTTACAGATAGAAAATTGGACACTCAAAGGAAATAGAAAGTTGAACAATACATTCATGGGAAAGTCAGTCCAATGCATAAAGGTGTTAGTAGGAGGTGAATTCGGACCCAGACAGTTCAGCCCAGAGTGGAGGCTTTTGCTCATTCCACTATCCCACCTCTGGCAATACTAGGAGGGACAGAAAAGGTTACAAATCACCAGGGCCGTAGGTGGGCAGGGGCCATCCAGCTGAGGCTGATCCCTCAGGAGTGACAGGTTCCAGCCTGAGCTCTGAGCAGAAGGGACAGCCAGAACAAAGGCCTTGAGGTCAGAATGAACTCAAGATTTCTTAAACCCACAGAAGGTCAGGGGTGCCTGCCCTTGGGCAAGGCAGAGAAAGCTGCAGGAGAGACTAAAGATGGTCAGAAGCTGGGAGGGTCGGGCCTTGCACCTCCTGAAGGGAGCTGGAATTTTATTCCAGGAAAAGGACAGTTACAACCATGAATGAGTAGATCCAGGCGGTAGGGGCCCTTCTGGCTCCGGAAGCTGGGCTTGGAGGAGATTGATCACACAGGCTTTAAACCTCCCCTCCCATCTGGCCTCCTGGCTTCTAGGAGATTCCTGTTGACATTCACTAAGTCCAAAGCCCTTGTCTCCTACACAAACATGGAAATGTCAGATTGACTGAGTTGTCAGCTTACATGTGGGACTGAAATGGAGACCCAGGCTGACAATGAGGGGAAACTGCCCTAGTCCCCACACTTTAAAAGACTCCTCTAGCTAGACTACAGCTACATACTTCTCTAGGTGCAAAATAACATACCCACCCAAGCCAATGCCCCCTGCTGAAACACAGCAGGTTCCTGAGACCCCTGAGTTTCCTGCCCTGTGGTTGTAGATGGATGGAAGTATTGGATAGACAGAACACTGGGAGCAGAACACTGGGCTGGTGCAGCCAAGGGCCTCATGACACGCGGGGAATGGGCAGCCCAGGACATTCAGCCTAGGTACCCACACATACATGCCGGGGGTGTGCACAGCACCCATGGAACTGGAGGGCGGTGAGAGGAAAAGAAGCTGCTCGCTGAGACATGAGGGACAGATGTCCTCACTACCACAGTTAAGTGCAGCCCTCTGACAAGTCTGAGGCATCTAAACTGAACCTGGCCTTTCAGATCACTGTGGAATCAGACTTCTCCACAGACGGACAGAATATTTTTTAAACAAGGTATTAGGTTGATTTCTAACTTTTAAACACTTTGGCGTAGAGGTGAATGGACACCTCTCCCAGTCACATAAGTGGCCCTAGCACACAGAAGATATTCAATACTTACCACACAGATAGATTAATCTCACTTAATTTAATCTTCATACAGACTCTATGGGGAAAATCATAATGCCTGTGTTTTATTGATGAGGAAACTAAGACATGGAGAGAGTTAGTGAATGGCCCAATTCATCAAGTTGGAAAGTAGCACTGAGCCTCCAGCCCTGATGTATCTAATTCCCAAATCCACTGCCATTGGCCCGTGACAGACTCACACCCATTATGAGAACACTAAATATATAATGAATGTTTGAGCATGTTGTTAACCAGTCTGGTGGGACAGAAGCAATATCTATATTAATGAAAAGGCCTTTTCTTCTTGATTCTTACTCCACCTTCTCAGGGATAATAACCCTTGAGAAATTATAAGGAGGAGCCAACGTGTCACTTATCAATGGCTGGAAAACAGAGGTCCCTAACAGTAACCCAAGGTGCCACCCAGGTTTAAGCAAGCAGGGTTTATTTTTTACGTGTAACAAGAACTTGGAGATAGCCGGGCTAGGGCTGCATCAACAGCAGTGACATGCTTAGTAAGAAGCTTCTGCCTCTTGGACTGAACAGGTTGTGTATGGCTGCATCACAAATTTTCCCAAACAATGACCATGTTTTTCCTACAGCTTTGCAGGTCAAATATTCAGGAAGGACTTAGTGATCCATGTAAACAGAGTGACTGGAGTTATTACATGGTATATAACTAATGCGTTAGCCAGCCCGGGGGGTTGGGATGGTTTCACCTGGATACCTGGTGCTACAGTGAAGATGATGGGGATGCTGAGTCCAGCAGGGGCCCTCTTCTTCTCCTGGTAAACTCAAGGCCTCTCCAGGTGGGCATTCCAGCGGGGAGTAAACCTTTCTCATGGCAGCGCAAAGCTCTAAGAGGCCATGGCAGCAACTGCCCATCCCTTTAAGAGCTAGACCTAGAAGTGACAACATCATTTCTACCATACTCTATTGGACAAAGAAGTCACAGACCAGTTCAAATTTACGTACAGGAGAAAAAGACTCCTCCTCTCAAAAAGAGGAAAGCAAAGGAATTGGTTGTCATCTTTAATTTGCCACATGGTCCAATATAGCTACTTGAGATGGAGCCAGACCATCTTATTCCAGCTATGGTAGCAAGAAGGAAGGGAAGAACAAGGTGTTTACCTCCCTTTTAAGGCACTTTCTAGAAGATACACACATTTCCCCACCAGAACTGACATGGTCATACCTAGGGTATAGAAGAGAAGCTGACAACTAATGTTTATTCCAGGATCCCATGTAGTTTGCCTAAAATTAGGGGTTGTGTGACTAAGGAAGAAGTGGATATTGAGGAAAAACTAGAAATCTGTTCTGGTACTGGGTTTTTGTTACCAACAGCCAAATACATCCCTAGCAGGCCTGTTCCTCTACCTATCTGATGCCCCCTATACATCTCTACAATGTCATCAAAAATAATCTTTTCGTCTTTACTGTTTCAGGTTCCTGAAAGATAAAGCCTCTAATCATTTCCATGCCAACAGCAAGCATTTGAAGTTTTTCTTGTGAGGGTCATGGGATTTTAATGCCTAAAATAACAATAATACCATCTCCCACCACTCAGGCAGTGTGCCATGCACTGTAAGGCCGTATCTCACTCCATCTTGACAGTAACCAATGAAGGAAAATGAAAGTGAGGAAAAAGAAGTCAGAGAGGTTAAGTGATGTGCTCCAGGCCACACAGTGAGGAGACGGGAGGCGGAGATTTGAATTCTCAAAGGTCAGATCCTGGAGATGGGCTGAGACACCCACATATGTAAAGCCCAGGGTCTGTTGACTGAGAACACCTCTGGAGAAAGGGCCGATGTCATCAGTGTGTGACACCGGAGGACACATCCACAAGTTTGCAGCTTCTACTCACGCCTGCAGTCCTTCCGTCATCCAGCCAGTTCATGGAGGCACCTACTACCTCGAGCTATGAGATTGTTCTGAGTTCAGGTTCTTCCTTCCTTTGTCTCACCCTGTTCAGATTCTTAAAGTCAATTCTGCCCATATCCAGATGACCCTGTAAGGAAGAGAAGAAGGTGCAGCTCATACCAGGTTCAAATTCTGCTGCTGTCCACTGGTGAATCTCAGTTTTTGCATCTGTTAAATGGGAAGGGGAAATCCCTGCTTTGCCAACTCCTCAAAGTTTTGAGGGCCCATAGGATGAGGGAGCAATGTGGTCCACACCTCAACAGTGAGTGTCTTGGGAATTTGGCATTATCGCCTTAGAGGCAGAGAGATTTGGGAATGGGGAAGCTCAGAAACCATGAGGCACCTTCTCAAGCTGCTGTTTACAAACTCACTGAGGGAGGGGCATGGGTAAGAACACATCAGTGGCTCATCAGGGAACCACTGACCAAGGCCACTGCTTCTGGAGTCAGACAGACCTGCGTTTGAATCCTAGCGCTACCCCTCATTAGCTGAAGAACCTCTGGATAAGCCATGTCATTGCTGTGTACTGCGACTTTCATATCCATGAGGTAAGGCTAAAGAGAGGCCTTCTCTCATTAAGATTTTGTTAGGAATCAAATGAAAATGTGCTTTTAAACATCTCATTCTTCCTGTAATCCCAGGACTTAGGAGACTGAGCCAGGAGGACTGCCGTGAGTTCAAGGCCAGCTTGGGGTTACATAGTGAGTTGAAGACCAGCCCGTACTATATAATGAGACCTTGTCTCACAAATAAACAAACAAACCAAAAAAAAAGCCAAACAGGGACTGGGGATATAGCTCAGCAGAGCATCACCTGACAGGCAAGCATGAGATCCTGATTTCAATTCCTGTACCCCCACCCACCAAACCAAAAAAATATTACCTGATTTTTTATTTTTACTTTTTGGCAGAACTGGAGAGTGAACCAAGGTCCTCTACAGTGAGCTAATCCCCAGTCTTCTGCTTTTTCTTCATTTTTTTAAATTTCTTGAGACAGTGTGTTAAGAATTGCCCAAACTGGCCTTGACTTTGTGATACTTCTGCTTCAGCCTCTCAGAGCGCAGGGATTACAGGCATGTGCAACCATGACCAGCTTAAAGCACCTAATTCAATGCAGATACAATGTTCAACCAGTAATCATACTAACAGTGACTGGCATTTTTTGAGCCCTAATTAAATTCTGTGCTTTAAACATTTCTTTGATTAGTTTGTATACACAATGCCACAGCCTGAAAATGTAGACTGTATTATTATAGCCTTATTATTTCACCCTTGTTAATGTTGACATGGGGGTACAGTTAGGACTAACACCTAAGGGTACACAGCTAGGAAAGCTGGCCTTGAATCTTAAGCCAGGCTGTCTAATTCAGAGTTCACCTTCAATACTATGCCATGCTGCTATCGTGACTACTGTCATTGCTGTTGACCATGAGATATGTCCCCAGTATCTCCACAGCTGCCTTAGTACCTGATGCAAAGAAGAGTTACCTGACACAGAAGCTGCCAGTGGTATTTCCAGTTGCCAGTGGCCTGGGGCAAGAGACTCACCCAACAGGCCAATTTAGGACCACTTAGTACACCAGTGAGAAGCAATAGAAGCTGTCATTTTGAATGTGTATACAGAGAGTTGTGACAATGCATAAAAGCTGCAACTTTAAAGATCAAATAGTTCAATGACTATAGGAAAAGTGCAGGGATAATGAGTAATCCAAAGACCCAAAGAAAGAAGAGGCACAAGGAGGAGGTGGAGGCAAGAACTGCACTGCTTCTGAGAGGACCGTGTTCTAGCTCAGCCCCTACAAGTAGCTTTACAATGAACTCCAGGACTGCAGATCACCTAAGAGGGGCTCTGTTTTTGGAAGTCAAAGTGAGGCTGACTCAGTCTCCTTTCTGCCCTTCAGGTAACTGAAGACCTGGGTGTGATCAGTGGAAGGGTCTGGTGTCAATCCTCTGACACCAGAAGCACAGCTCAGCGCTTGGTGTGCTTTTCTCCATCTGCAGTTACATCCTTGTGATCTCCCCATAATTGAGATAACTCCTGCCCTCTCCCCAACACTCTCAGCCACTGAGGCTGACAGCTCCATTTACAGGTCACAGGCACATCACATCTGACCCATCCAGCAGCCACTCCTGACCGCACCTCCAATCCCACCCTTCCTATAGGATTTCCTGTTCAGGAAATGTCAACCCCATGATTCCACTACTTAGATCAAGTCCCTGGGCACCCTTGTTCTTCCTCTCCCACATTCAAGTGCTCCTCCACCAGCAGCTCCACCAGATCCACCTGTGCAGTGTATTTGTAAACACACCACCATGGCCACCCTCGTGTGGGCCACTATCTGTCACCTGGGGTGCAGCCAGGCAGCCTGTGAAAAATAAATTGCACATCTCCATTTTTGTGCTCAAAACCCACCAATTGTTTCTTTCTTGTAATTGAGAAGGGTACATGACAAAACAGAACTTTAATAGATTGTTTAAGGGGATTCTCCTTTTAGAGATAAGGGGATTCTCCTTCTAGAGATAAGGGGATTCTCTAAACTTCTTCCTGACAAACACAGAACACACAACCCTCCTGCCTTCAGCCTACATAAACAAAGAAAGCAGAGAGGAGGTTGGAGGCCAGGAGGGATGAAGGTGACCTGGGGTTAGCTGTCACCTTCTTGCTTTCCCTCTCCCTCCTGTCCCTTGCTTTAGAACACCCCTACACACCTGTACACTAAGAGATGCTGCTTCCAGGCAATGAGGCCCCTCTCGCTCTTTGGATCTAGCTTTAAATGCATCCTTTTTCCTTTCCACCAAACAGTAACAACTATGATTTGGCCAGAAGTGAACAAATGAACCTGAGTATGTGGCCTGGGTGGCTGGTGACAGTCTCAGGTGGAAGAAAAGCAGAAACCTGTACAAAGCCTTCAGGGCCTTACACCTGTCCGCCTCCCCAGTTTCCCCTTCAGACCCACTTCCATCTCCTTGCCTCCTACCACTCTCCCTCCACTCCTACAACTGTGCTCCAGCCTGCCGAGGGTGCTCACTCTTCTTTCAAAGGTGCTTTACACTACCTCTTTCCTCTGCCTAGAGAGCTCCTCCCACAAAGCTCCTTTTCTTGCTCTGTTTCGGTTCTCTCAAATGTCCCTGTCACCTCAATAGAGAGGTCTCACTGGGCACCTTATTTACAACTGCCACCCACCCCAACACTGCCTCCTCTTGGCTTTAATTTTCCCTGTAGCACTTACACCCCTGGACATGTGGTATATTTTACTTAGTGTTTGTTGCTTGTCTCCCACACTGGAATGTGAGCTACGTGTGGTGCGAAGGCATCTTTGTCCACTGTGTTTACCACTGTATCCCCATCCCCTAGAACACAATGTAGGACACACTAGGTTAGTAGTACTCAGCACATAGTAGGTGCTGAGTATATCCTACTCAAATGGACCAAGAAGCACATGAAAGGGCTTCCTAGAGAAATTCTGGCTTGGTTTCCACTTCCCCAGGGGCTACCTTCAGAATGTTCCCAGACTTGCTCATTGTCAGTGTGGCAAGCCCCAAGCCCTGTTCTGAAGATGAGGCCCACTGAAAAACAAGTCAAAGAGGAGTGAGTCCAAATAGGGAAAGACTACTTTGTAATGCTATTTGTCTCCTTAACTCAAGGGGACTTGTCCATCCAGGCTGTTGGCTCTCCTGTCAAAGCTTGCCCTATCCTGAGTGCTTAGAGCTCCGTGTTCCTACCAAGGACCCCCTGTCCCAGAATGTCGGGTGGCAGTATGGGTTTTTTTTTTTTAATTTTTTATTTAAAGAGAAAAAAACAGAAAAAAGGTAGAAATATTACAGAATTTCAAAAAAAAGATAAACAATAAGAGATCACTGGTTGATAAATTACATATTGTCCTTTTAGAAATAGTTGTTCAAAATACAAAATTAAAGCATACAAAGTAGACATTCAAGCAATGACACTGTAAACAGATCTGTTCAACCATTCAACAAGAACTTAGAAGTATGGATATCAATCCTACACACTTAAATATTCCTGCAGTTATATCTTTTTTTAAATTTATTTAAAGAGAAACAAAAGCATGTAAAGGGTAGGGGTAATACAGAATTCCAAAAAAAAAGAAAGATAAACAATAAGATATCACTAGTTAATAAATTACATACTGTCCTCTTAGAAATAGTTGTTCAAGTTGCAAAATTAAAGCATACAAAGTAGATAGTCAAACAGTAAGAGTGTAAACAGCTATGCATGCATGAATCTCTGCATGTATTTCTATACTTTCTGTATTAGAGGGAAAAACAAAACATAGCAAGACAAAACAAAACAAATTCCTATAAAAACCTGAAACCAAAAAGTTGTATAAAACCACAGTACAATGATTAATGTGTTGTTTCTTATTATCTTCAATAGAATGTCTATATCATCAGGCATAATTGAATATAGCAGTATAATTGAGTATAGCAGTAAATAACAATATTAGTAAAAATAAAACATTGTAGACAGTATAAAACTTCAAAGGCAGGTAATAATCAAACCATAGTGGATCTTGTCATCTTAAGTACAGTTGCTTATACTCTCAGACTTGATACTATCAATCATAACAGCTTTGAATAAAATCTATCAATACAAAACAGCGATCCAAAAAATCAGGTTCGATTAAGATAAGTCATGGTAAAACAGTGTACGTTTTACAGTTTTAGATTAAGTTAATAGGAAATTAAGGATGATTACCATACTATATCCTGTTATTTTTGGGATTACTGTCTGTGCCCTCAAATCTAGTACAGGCAGAATGACTGGAACAGAATATAATATATCTAAGCAGAGTGGTGTGAGTAATGTGGGTTTTAAATCCTGGTTCACTATTAACAATATAGTGTATCAAGGCCATCTGTGTTAGAGTTTCTAGTTATCCTTCTCTGCCTCATTTCTGCTACGCTATTTTTCTGCCTTTGTCTAGTTTTCTCCTTCATTCTACTGCCTGCCCCACTCATTGAGGCCTTTCTGCCACTGTTCCTAAAATTCTGGTATTTTTTTTCTCTCTCTCTAGAATGTCCTTCAGTATTCTCTGTAGGGTTGGATTGGTGGTCACAAACTCACCCAGTTCCTCTTTGTCATGGAAGCGTTTTGTTTCTCCATTAATTTCTAGTGACAGTTTTGCAGGGTACATCAATCTGGGCTGGAGGTTATTTTCTTTCAGGTCTTGGAATACTTCGCCCCAAGCTTTTCTTGATCTGATGGTCTGTGTCGAGAAGTCAGCTGTGATTCTGATGGGCTTACCTTTATAGGTAATCTGCTTCTTTTCTCTGACTGCTTTTAGTATTGTGTTTTTTTATTGAATTTTTGGTATCTTGATTATTATATGTCTGGGTGTAGATATGCTTTGGTTGTAAGTGGCTGGAGTTCTGTATGCCTCCCATAACCAAATGTCATTTTCTTTTCCCATGCTTGGGAAGTTTTCCTTAATTATTTCCATAAATAGCCTTTGTAATTCACCTGTATGTATTCCTGCTTCTTCTTTCACCTTTCTTATTCTTAAATTGTAGATTCGCTTGTCATCTTCTAGCCTTTGTATTGTTACTGCCTATTTCCTTGTTATTTTTAAGAGATCTTTCCTTTCATGATCACACACTGCAAACTTGTCTTCATGTTTTGATAGTCTATCCTTAGTTTCTTTTATGGAGTTTTGCCAGCTTTCAATGGAGTTTTTAATTTCCTGGTAGTCTCTTTGAATCTGCTTCATGTATTCTATATTTTCTTTATATTGTTTATTGAATGTTTCTCTCCTTTTTTTGTGTCCCTCCCTTCTTCCGTCTGTATCTTCCTGAGAGATGCTTCCTGAGAGTATTTCTTTTATTACTCTACTCATATCTTGCTTTACTTGATTTAATATTTCAGTTTTGAGCTTGTCTACAAGGTCCCAAAGATATCTCTTAATGTCCATTAAAGCCATGTCTGATGTTGCATGTTTGTGGCCCTCAGTCTCCCTTGTTTTTCCCTCTCCTAAATCAGGGCTCTCAGGGTTCTGGGCTGGGGGCCTCCTCCTGCCTCTCTCTCCTGTCATGGCCCTGGCTTCCTCCACACAGGTTACAGTGTAGGTCCTAGCCCCATTCCCTGTTGGCCATGTTTTCTCCAAAGCATGCTGGCAAGGGAACTCTGCCCTCTCCTGCCTGTTCTTGTCACTGAGGTGTAAGCACCGGCTGCATATGCCTGCCCCTTCCCAGTGGGCCAGCCAAACTTCCAGGTTAGTGCACGCTAGGCGCAGGGAATCGATTTGGGACAGCTCATTGGGTCCCAGCCAGGGGCACAGCAGAGTCCAAGCAAATCCCACGAATCTGCTCTGGGGAGGGAGCAACCAACTGAAGTCACTGTTGTTCCCAGTTCAGGCTCCTCCTGCCCAATTCCAACATGTCGTCCATTTGGTTGCACCCTTCCCATGTGGGGGGGGTCTCATTCCCATCACTGACCTTGGATTAATGAAGGTCCCTTCACTGGCTCCACTCTCCATTGGGCTCACCAACCCCCGACTTCAGCGCTGCTGTGCTTCCTGGAAGTGGCAGCAGGAATGAGTTTGAGCGGCTCTGCCAGCCGGCGCAGATTCAAGCTGATGTTAACTTGCCGGGTCACCGCAAAAACGCTGTGTCCCATAATTTTTAGCTGTTTCAGTTGTAATCCCGAAGTATTTGATGAGTTTTTTATGTTTTAATTTCTTCCTTGTCAAGAGAATCCATCTCCCTCTGTCTGGGTCTCTCCAGGGTGTTTTATTCTGGTGTATGAGTTGTTTCTCCTGGCAGGCTCTGTATTTTGTTGCTCACTGATCGGCCATCTTGTCTTCTCTCCGGCAGTATGGGTTTTGCAGAAGGTTTCAGAAGCAGCTGGGTGCAGCACAGCCAGAAAATCCACAGCTGATAAACTGGCTCAAAGGTATCCAGGACCATTGTACTATTTGCTCCACTTTACTGTAGTTTAAAATTTTCAGAAAGAGAGAAAAAAAAATTTTCCCTGAATTCTCCCCACCCCACCCTTGCGTCTCCCCAGAGGACTTCCTGATCCCAACCACACATGCTGTTCACACTACAACTTCCCTATTTTCCGACACTCTGTCCACTCTGGTTGGGTGAAAGAGCAGTTGCCTTCTGCTTACTGTTACTTATTTGCATCTGAGAACACTGAATACCTCTGACACCCAGTTATTCCCACCATCCACACTTGCTAAGACTTGGGCCCAAATGGTCTAGGCATTGAGCACTGAGGGTTGCTAAGTGCTCCCAGGCTCTCTGTTAGAGTAAAGCACAACCTGGTCATTTCTGGACCAACCCTGATTCTTTGCCAGCACCCAGCAGCCTCCTGTTACCTGGGTCCAGCTTTCTCAAAGGCTGTGTTTCTTCCTTCACCCCAGGGAATCTTAGTGGCTGACAGTCCATTACCTTATGCAGTATGGTCTCACAGAGGCCACTTGGAAAGTGTGACAGTGCCCCAGGAGGTAGCTACAGGCCCAAACAAAAAAGAGACACTGTCCCCCAATCACTTTAAGGGAACAGCTGAAAAACACATTCAAAGGGCCCTGATGATAATGAATATGCTAATATGATTTCTATCAGGCATCTGTGCTATCACCAAAAAAATGCTTTCTGACCTTCCTCATAGATTCAAAGTTTCCATTGAAGTCAACAGGGGATTTGAGTTTAAATAACATGAAAGTTTTCACTTACATGGACAAAACTGGGAAGTTGTGAATTAAAGGTGAGTTTCACATTGGCCCTACCAATGCTGACCTTGAGGAGGAGGTGCAGGTTCTGGTGGGCTGCAGTGGACTTTCTGGCCAGGCACCTGGAGCTGCTGCCTTCAGGAGAGCCATGTAGACCAAACCAAAACACCAAAACTTAAAAGAGGGTTCCCAGCTGTGGAGGAAGCCAGGTCCACCACCCACTGGCTGGGTGAAATTGGGCAATCACTTCTTTGCCCACCTGTAAAATGGCCTGATGAGAACTGTTCCCTCAAGGCTAAATAAGAAGGCTGTATGTGGGAAGCGTGGGGCAGAGTGTCCTGGAGAGAATGTCCTAGGGAAAACATATTGCAACTCGTCCTGCCACCTAACTAGGGTCGAGAGCAAGGCTGTGAAGACCCCCACCTCCCACCTTCCAGCTCTTCCTTCCTTCATCTAACACCTCTTTATTAGAACTGGAGATTGAAACTAGGGCCTTCACACTGAATTTCATTCCCAGTCCTTTTTTTTTTTTTTAAATTTATTTATTTATTGGTACTGGGAATTGAACTCAGGACTGCCAGGCAAGCACTCTGCCACTGAGCTATATCCCTGGCCCTCCTTTTTTTATTTTAGGACAAAGTCTCACTAAATTGTCTGGCTTCCCACCCTCTTGCCTCAGCCTACCAGAGTGCTGGGATTATAGGCCTTCACCACCATGTCCAGTTTATCCAATACATAATTATAAGGCATTTTCTGGGTGCCAGGCACTGGGATGCCATAAATTCAGCTGTGAACAAAACAAGTGAAGTCTGCTCTCAGTGGAGCCACCATTCTAGTGGGTCAGACAGGTATTAAACACACAAAGAGATAAATAATGTGCACATGGTAACAAGCACCATGGAGAAGAAATGAGAAAGGCAGAGCTTCAGAACCAAAAGGCCCGAATTGAAATCCCAGTATACCCTTCCTAGCTGTGTGACTCTTCGGAAGGTGATTTTATCTTCCCATGTGTTCAATGAAATCCTTCGATAATTCATCCACCCACTGCGTAAATATTTATGAAATTGTGTCCTGGGTCAAGCACTGCCCTCAGGGCTATGGAGGCCACAATGAATGAAAGAGATGAAATTCTTTGCCTTCAGGAGTTTAAATCTAGAAAGAAAAAACAGCTACTAAACAAATGTACAGTCCTCCCTCATATCCTTGAGGAGTGGTTCCAGGACTCCTCCCTCAACACCCAAATCCACAATGTTCAACTCTCTTATATAAACAATGTAGTATTTGTGTGTAACCTACACACATCTTCCATATGCTCTCAATCATCGCTAGATCAAATATAATCCCCAAAAGCTACATGTACTTGCTATTCTGTATTGTCTAGAGAATAATGACTAGAAAAAAAGTTTGATTTTCTAAAAATAATTCTGACCCCATGGTCAGTAGAATCTCTGAATGTGAAAACCACAGGGTTGATTATGTACCTACAAAAAATAAATAAAGCGAGGGAATAGAGCATGCTGGGAAAGGGTGTTATTTTATGGAGGGTAGTTAGGGAAGGCATCTCTGAAAATGTGACATCCAAGAACATGAAGAAGCTAGCCATGTAAGTGTCTGGGGCAACATCCCAACCAGAGGAGACAATGAGGTTCCCTGTGGTAGGACTATGCGGATGCCGGGAGGACCACAAAGCCACAGGAGTGGAGGAGCAGCAGCTGACTCCATGCCTGATTTTGAGTAGGTGCTCGAAAGAGAGCCATTATTATTTATATGCCTTTCATGGAAGACAGGAGAGAAGTCACTTCTCACTGTTGTAAAAGTTCTTGCAGGCTCTGGGAATTAGCAACTTTTCTACTGCCTTTCTCTCTCTGGTTTTTTGAGTGACAACCAGCCCCCTGCCCTCCTGTAAGCCACCTCTCTCCCCCCAGTGCCAGGCTGAGCAGCCCACAGGAATATTTGACATGTGGCGGTGGTGCTGAGAGGAGGGGGTGTGCAGTGAATGATGTTTATTAAAGAGTAATGGCAGCATCTTGAATTTCCTTCCCCTCTACAGCCTCACAAATTAGACGCCCTGGAAATGCACCCATCGCCAAGATGCACTTCCATCTGGGGTAGGAGGCAACATCTGCTAAACAGCTGCATCTTGTTTAAGAGCTGGTGCTTAATTAAATTACTACATTCCAGTACAGTCAGGCAGAGTCCAATGGGAAGGGGCAGGCCTTGGCCCTGGCCCAGGCCTGGGATATACTCTACCTCTTCCCAAGTTGACCCGAGGACAATGCATGTCCTCCATGCATCTGCTGGGCCAGGCAATGTGGACTCTTGATGTTCTCAGATGGGCCTTGTCATCCGTGTTACCCATTTGCTTTTATTCAACTTCTCCTTGCCTTTTAAAAGGCTCAGCTCAAACATCAGCACATCCTCCAGGAGGCCTTTTCCAACCCCCTAGGGACAGGGAATCACATCCTGTGAGCTCTCCTGGTCTTCTGTGTTTTCCTTGATTGGAGTGTTCGTGCCTTTGCATTGTAACTGTGGGTCCCCTGCTGTTTTGTGAGCTCCTTGTGGTTGGAAACTGTGTTTAATTCATCCTTGTGATCTCAGCATTGTGCCTGAGTCCCTATCAATGCTTAATAAATGTTCAGTTAGAAAATGCAAGGAAGGAAAGAGGGAAAGAGGAAGGAGAGCGAGGATGCAGGGATAGAGGAATAGAGGGTTGGAAGAAAGACAGGATCGGTAAATACACGGCTCCCCTGACACCATTTAAACATAAGCCACCACCATTCTTGACTGGGACAATATCCTGGCTTCTCATTGGTCTTATGGCTTCCATTCTTGCCCCAAGTAATCTTTTCTACTCAGAGAATTTAGGAATCTTTCAAACATGTAATTGTATCTTGTCATTCCCCTGTTTAAACCTTCCAGGAGCTTCTCCAAACCTGACCTCCAAACCCCTGTAGGGCACAGCAGCCAACTTTCATCCCAACACCTTCTGGTCCTACCTGGGAAACCTAGCCAGCTCTCTATCACCTTAGAACTTTTGAATCTTCTCTTTTCTTGGCCTTGGCCTGGGTCTTACTTTCCCAGCCATCAATTTGATATCCTCCCCAATTCAATCTTCAGGATTAGTTCTAATGCCCCTCTTTAAAAAGACATTTCTTTACCCTTCTTACTTAACATGCCCACCATCTTGTTCCCCAAAGCCAAAGGAATCTGTCTTAGCCCACCAGTATTTGGCTGCTGAGATCAACCCCCCGCCAGAGCACCAGCCTCAGTACAGTAGTGGTACAATCCATTGCCTGGACCAGTGAGAAGCCACTCCTCCTCCTGGATGCTCACGCTTCCTCTCCATCAACTGAAGATCCTTCATGAATGGGCTTGTCTGGAACTGCAGCAATTAAATCATCAGAGTAACATTGGACCATTTGTTTACTATGGCACTCAGAGCTGGAATGGTATGTTGTTTAGACTGTTTCTATTTTCAGCTCTGTTTCCTAGGGGTAGTGGGGAGAGGGTAGGCAATGAATCCTGGGCTATTCAAGCAAAATGAGGCTTCAGTGAATCCTAGAATTTCAGAGTCACAGAATGGTAGAATCGTTGTCATGGAATATGAGAGCAATAAAAATCTATTATTCAGCCTCTAGGTTCCTGGATTCATAGGATTCTAGAATTTTACTCAACAGAAATTAAAATCTTACTGTCAGACCAGTTTAGAGCCAGAGTCTAGGAGATGGGATCCCAAGAGACACTCGCTTTGTTGAGTTCTCTACCCCCACACCTCTGTTCAGAAGGCCTTATGCAAACATCTTTTCCACACTGTGTCCTTACATGCACGGAGGTTGTCGGTCCCTGCTGCTTGTCTCTTGCTCATTTCTCTTCATGGTACTGATCACCACCTGACATGCAATACATTTCTCTGCTTATTTGCTTACAGCCTGTCTGCCGACATGTTAGATTGAGGTCAGGAACTTTATTTTGTTCTCTTTAAGAATGGTACTTAGAACAATATCTGACACATAGTAAAGCTAAAAGAAAAAATGTCCATTCATCCAACAAGGATTTATTGCATATCACTTCATGCTGGTCCCTTGGAGATGATCTCATCCCAGTATGGGAGAGAGGTTTCATTTTACAGGCCAAACACAGTTGGTAGCAGATACTCAGAGCACTGCACTGAAGTGGATTCTCAGGGCTCAACTAAAGTGCAAGGAAGGAGAGAGGCAGCCATGTCTGCCAGCGCTTCTAACCTTACGGTGGAGAAAAGCGAGGTCCAGAAGACGATCCAGGGCACCGCATTGAGCCAACTTGGGCCCCCACAGCAGAGACTGGAACCTCTGTCGTTCTGCCTGTGCCCCACCTTCTTACCTCATGCTGTGGACCCCTGAGCCTGCATCTGTGCCCCAGGCCCTGTGCACACCTCCCCTCCTCCCTCAGCCTTCAGGCTCTCCCTCTGCCCAGGCCTCTGGGGGTTAAGGGGCTGCGGGAGTCCCTGGCCCTGAACCTCAACCTGGGAACTCAATTCTGGAACACTGCCTGAACACACAAATCAGTTATTTTTAAAAATCCAAAAAGAAAAGGAAGAAAGAGAAAACGCACTGCATCAGCCCCTGCACCAGGCCTGGTTGAGAGAATAGAGAGTTGAAAGGAACAAAGAGTTTCCTCAAACACGGCAGATCAAGGGCTTGGCTTATGTGGTAACGGGTAACCGACCACCGCGCTTTGTGACAGATCCTTCAGAGGCCGCAGCCTCTGTTCCTGCCGCAGTCTTGGCAGGAGGGCGGGGGAAGCCAGGGACACCCTCCTCCCCTGCTCTGAGGTCGGGCTGCTTACAATTGTAGACTTTGAAAACTGGGAACGTCGGGGACTCAAAGGCCCTCGCAGAGCATGGAGTCCAACCTGCACTCGGTCAGCTGGGCAGCCAGAAGTCCTGGAGGGGCTCAAGGTCGCCCCTCTGGGAAGGGAGACCAGCAACATGCTCCAACCCCCTTTTCCCCCACTGTACCCACTGCACCAATCATGGCTGCTTGGGAAAGCCTTCTCGGGAACTCTCCCACCCTCAAAGATATCCTCCTCTCTCCTCCTACAGATTTTCACTTTTGGGGTGCTTATGGAGTATGGTTTTTACCTCAGTTCTCCAAAGTGGGAGCCAGTTTACTCCAAAGTCAATTGTAGCTGGGTCCCAGGCTCCAGCCTGTAGGGCACTGGGCACTGCTGTCCCCAGAAGGTGCTCCCCATAGGTGTACCCCAGTAACTAAGTATTGTCATCCTCATTTCTCAAATGAGAAAGCCAAGGTTCTGAGCACCTGACCAAGAGACAAAGGTGACACAGTGGTGACTGGCAGGGCTGACACCTCCACTCAGGGCTGCTTGTCTGCTGAGCTACTCTCCTTCCATCGCTTCTCTGCTCTGCCCTCCCTTGTGTATCAGAGACTAGGAACACCTGGCCTGAGTCCCACACTAGAAGGAAAGGCTGGAAACAGGCGCTTCCTCCCTCAGAGTCCCGCCTCAGAGCCCATGGGTCACCGTCTTGCTGCCCTCTCCCCTCTGCCTCCATGTCTGACTAACAGTGTCTCTTTTCTATCCCAGCTTTCGAAATGTGTCATTTCCATCTTCTCTCTCTTTTACTCTCTCTCTTTCTCTGTCTCTGTCTCTGTCTCTCTCTCTCTCTCTCTCTGTCTCCAGCCTTCCTCACCTTCTTACCACCCTTCCAGGACCTTGTGTCCCTCCTACACCCCATACAGACACACAATATTCTAGCAAGGCCTACATCCCAGCTCGGCCTCAGACTGGTCAGGCACATTTCGGGGTGTGGCAGGGTATCATGTTAAAGGGAACTGAGCCAGCCTGCCTGCTCCTTTTCTTTCTCAGAAATGACGGTTGCTTTCCTGGGAGGCAGAAGAGAAAGTCCCTGAATAGGGATTTAAAGAACTAAGCTCTGATTCCTTCTTTTTAATATTTATAAAGAGAGAAAGGGGATAATTTCAGGAAGATCATTTCAAGGCGAAAACCCACATATTTTCAATAGAATTATTCCAAAAACCCCTTTCCAGCTCATTGGAGTGTATAATTCTGTAAGTTAAAAACATGAGGCCTAGTTTCCAAGTTCCCTAAAATGCCGCAGCTAAGAAAGGCCAGAAAGGAAGTGGAGGATGGTAAAGAGATAAAGGCAGGCCTGTGCCAAGCCGGGCCGTGGCCACTCAGGGGCCACAGAGCAGCAGCAACTGAAGCCCCACCCTTGCCCCCACCTCTGCCTGTCTCCCTCAACCAGCCAATGAAACTCAAGGATAACACCATCATCACACACCCAGGCCCAATCCAGAGATGGTTCTCTCAGTCTAGCTCTACAGTGCCAACTGTCTGTACAGGTGCCAGCAGACTCCTCAGTGGGGAGCACCCAGAGTGGCCCCACTGGACACCATCTTCCTCCCCAGACCTGCATCCTCAGTCCTTATCACAACTATCCAGGTGCCCAGGATGGTGAGCTTGGTGTCAGGGCTGGATCTTGCCTCTCTCCTACCTTTTCTAGTTAATTGCCAAGACTCGGTTCTACTGCCTTCCATCCCTGGGATCTTCCACCACCACACTGTCCCTGCCAAAGCAGCCTCAGTAGCTCTGGTTTGGACCACTGGGATGACTCTTTCGGCTTCTTGTGCGTGTTCAGGCCAGCAAAATGATCTTCCTAGAACGCACCATCTGAGGATGGTCCTCCTTTCTTCAGAAACAGTCCTGGCTTCCTGCCACTCCCCTTCCAAGGTGAAGATGACATTCCCCACCCTGGCGTCCATGAGTGGCCACAACCTCATAACTTCCCATCACAAGTTCTTCACTGTGGGCAAAATGAGTCACTCTTCTTTGTCTACTTAGAAGCCCATGGAGGCCAGGCATGGTGGGGCACACCTTTGACACGTTTTCCCACCTCCCAACTTTGGCTGAAGCTCTCCCTCCCTCCACAATGCCATCCATTGCCTTGGCACAGTTACTTTAATCCAGGCTTAGGGCCCAGCTCAAATGCCACCTATCCATGAAGCATGGGCATCATCCCACATGGTCCTCTCTGTTGTAGATTATCAGTCCTTCCCTGTCACTATGACATTTCACTTTGGACTTGAGACAGGCTGGGGTGCCTAAGAACAGGTGGGATGTATGGCTAAGACAGAAAGAACAGGAAGAAGGGACCACTGGGACATTCTCTGAAAGAGGAACAAGCTAGACTGATTCTGAGGGGTGCTGAAAACCATACCTGGAATCCTCTGATAATAATTGCAGTTACAGCGGTGATTAGCAGTCTCATTGCAAAGGTCAATGACTGAGCACATTTGACAAGTCAGATTCTATGCTAAGAGCCTTGTTTACCTCATCTCATATAATCTGTGTCCTGGGGACTGTTATCACCTCAGTGGGAAGGGTGAGGAAACTGAGGCTCAGAGGGGGCAGTGGCCTACAAGAGCATCACACTGTGAGTCAGAGGGGTCAGCACTCTGGCCAGAGCAGCTCAATTTAGTAATCCTGGTGCTTAACCTCAGCCACACAGAGACTGCTGACACCTCAGCATCAGTCAGAACTAAGTGACTCGGTCTCTGACTCATCCCACTGAACAGCGCTAAAATCTGTGAGTCCGCAGCCACATCCCTCCCTTGGGCCCCACACTCCTACCTTGACGGTCCAGTTCCCATTTAACAAACTTTTCACAGACTGGCTGGCTCAGCATGTCCTCCTTCCCCTGCAGAAAGACAACGGGAAAGGCAGAGTCCTGAACTTCAGGAGCCCATGGAGGCCGGGCATGGTGGGGCACACCTGGAATCCCAGGTTGAGGCAGGAGGATCGCCACATGTTCAAGGCCAGCCTGGGCTACATAACAAGACTCTGAGCCTCCCTGCCCAGAAAAAAAAAGAAGTCCATGGGACAAAGCTGTGCCTGCCACTCTTGCTTGCCCCAGCATTAGGCTTGGGTAGGCTTGGCCTGGGCTGTGTCTTGGTCCACCTCTGAAAGCCCCCAGGGATGCACCAGGCTCATCCCACTAAACTCCTTGTCACCTTCTGCCATTGCCAGGGTCTGTGCCTAATTTCCAGACTCTGACTTCATCTCTCTCCCAGATGTCTACACTGGGCCCTCCTCACTTGTCTTCCTACTTCTGCTCTTGAAACAAACACCACAGTGGCTCTCTAGTTCTTAAAACCCTTCACGGGTTCCCATCCCGATTAGAGTAGACCCTAAGCTCTCCATCCTGGGTCCATGTGCTCTGACCGCCAGGCCTCCTTCCCAGGCTCTGGCCACAGTATCCTTCCAATAGAACCCAGGGCAAACCAGGTTGTTTTCCACCTCAGGGTCTTTGCTTTTCTCTTTCCTTAATTTCTCACCTAGATTCTACCTTCTGCTTTTTTGGCTCCAGAGTCACCCCATTTTGGATCCCAGTGATTCATGGCAGTCCTGCTGTCCTTTCCCTGCAGTGTGGGCTTAGACATTTCAGGGTTTCTAAACTGCTGTCCTCTGGAGGACATTTTGCCAATGTGCAAACTAGAAAGCTCCGAGCTTTCGATTCTGTATGGAATTATCACACGAACAGCCAGACACAGGATGAAATAATATAGAAGCTCTGGGAAAAGGTCAAAGGTTTATGGCATTCAAGTGAATATCCAACTAAGGAAAAGCTACCTTTAAGACTAGAAAAGTTCTATAACATTTGTACTTTTTTCAGACCACACCTTTCTCTGGCACACCTGCTGCCCAGATCTGGAGGAGGCACAGCCAGGCAAGAGGCTAGGGCTGGGTACATGCCATGGGGCATCTGCGGCCTGGGGCAGAAGCTGGGGGCTGGGGAAGAGTCTGAGAAATTAAGATTCTCTGTGCGTGTGTGGGTGGGGGGAAGCTGGGAAAGCCACCTGCAGACTCAGCTAGGACTTCCCAGAACAGACCTGAGAGGTCCTTTGAACTTCACCTGATGATAAACTATGGCAGGCTGCAAAGACAGGGCAGGGGTGCTTTTGTGACCACCCAGTTTTCAACAAAAGAATCACAATAAAGAAACAGAAAACATGGCTAAGGCACAAGAATAAAGAAATTGACAAAAACTGTCCCTGAGGAAGCCAATACTGGACTTACTAGAGAAAGACTTTAAAACAACTCTAAAATATGCCCACAGAACCAAGGCAAAACAGGATAGGGAAACAGAAGACTGATGTCATAACAAAATAACAATGTCAACAAGGAGACAGAAGTAATGAATAATGAGATCAACATTACTATAAATGTATGTTTAGTAGGTGTGCTGTACATAATGACATAAATTTTGACATCAATAAAATAAAGTAAGAGATAGCAGAGTTGGCCAGGAGTAGAATTTTTGCATGCAACCGAAATTTAAATTGGTATCAATTCAAATAAGTCTGTTATAAATATAGTATAGTGAATGTAATTCCCATAATAACCATAAAGAAATATCTATATTTTTACAGATATTTCTAATTATCAGTAGAACATTTCTATCTATTGCTTACAGAACATATCATAAATATCTATAGAATATGCACAAAAGGAAATGAGAAGGTAATAAAACACATTGCTAGAAAAAATCAACTAACCACAAGGTGGTAATGGAGGAAATGAAGTACAAAAACACTATAAAGCATGCAGAAAACATGCAGAAACCAAATAACAAAGTGGCAAAAGTAATTATCAGTAATTCATTTAAATGTAAATGGATTACACTCTCAAATAAAAAGGCATAAAATGGTGAATGAATTAAATTATGAAAATATCTAAGTGTGTGCTTTCTACCCAAGACTCACTTTAGATCTAAAGACACAAATAGAATGAAAGTGAAAGGATAGGAAAAGATAATTCCATGTAAATCTTAACCAAAAAAGTTCTGCGGTAGCTGTAACCACATCATACAAAACGGACTCTTAGCCAAATGTGGCTATAGGAGACAGGTGTTATGTACTGATCTGCAGAATATAACTCAACTCCGTCCAGGAGTTTAGGGCCTTTCTTTGCTATCTTAGGCCAATCACAAAGACAGGAATGGAGGTACTTGGGAACTGTGGGAAATTCAGTCCCCCAGCTAGGCCTCTGGGGACAGCAGGGACTCCTGGAGCCCAGCAAGCTAATGGCACAGCTGTCATTCAGACTCAAGTTGGCTTACTATTTCTCTGTGGGCATTGCCCATAACATGCGATCTCTCTAAGTCATCCCCTCCCCCTCTGCTACCCCTTTCCGTTTTCCCTATTTTACAGCACCATTTATTGTGTGTCTCCCACCAGACAAGGCTTCTTAAGGCCTTTTCTGGAAATATAAGTTATACCATTACATAACTCTGTGAAAAAGCACTTTTTTAAACTCCCTTTTACAAGTGATACCCCTGAGCCCTGAGATACAAGAGACCAGGTGGTAAAGCAATGCAGGGCTGGAGCCCAGCCCCACCTCCTAACTCCAGGTTCCAAGGCCCTGTTTGCCCTCAAAAACATCAAGAGATTTGTTTCAGTACAATCCATCATGCTACAAATGAAAGAAGACCCCTTTTTCACCACATCCATACCAGCATTTATTATTGTTTGATTTCTTAATAACAGCCACCCTTCCTGAAGTGAGAGGGAATCTTACACTATTTTAATTTGCATTTCTCTAATGATCGGAGGGGTTGCACATATTTTCATGTAATTGTTGATCATTTGTATTTCTTCCTCTGTGAAGTAACTGTTCATTTCTCTTGACCATCTCTTGACTGGGTTTTTAATTTTAGATAATTTAATTTTCTTTTTGAATTCTTTATGTATTCTAGGTATTAGTCCTCTGAGGAGTAACCGACAAAAATTTTTTCCTATTTCACACATTGTCTTTTCACTCTACTGACTAGTTCTTTTGCTATACAAAAGCTTTCTGGTGGTGGGAATGTAAACTAGTGTAACCATTATGGAAATCAATATGGATATTTCTCAAAGAACTGCAATTAGAAGTTCCCTATGATCCAGATATTCCCCTGCTAGGTATCTTCCCCAAAGAGCATAAGTCATCATACTACAGCGATATATGCATATCATTGTTTACAGCACCACAATTTGTAATAGTTAAATCCTGGAAGTAGCCTGTACACCCATGAACAGGCAATTGGACAAAGAAAACGTGGTGTCTATATATAATGGAATACTACTTGCTATAAAGAATAAAAAATTTGACATCTTTCCAGGAAAGTGGGCACACCTGGAAAATATAATATTGAGTGGTATAAACCAGACATCCAAGCTTAAGTACCATACGCTTTCTCTCACTTCAGTGAGGCAAAGTAAAAATGCAGAGAGTGACAAAGATTGAGGAGAGGGGGGTAAGGGAATGGATCGCTTGCAATAAGGAAATGGACCAAGGGAACGAAGGGGAAATGAGTAACATAAAGATGCCTCATGTTTAGGAGCCTGCTAACCAGTTAGTGCAAGCAGTCCACACCATAACACAGGCTAAGGGTAGCAGTATCAACAAAAAATGAAAAATGGGCCAGGCATGGTGGCACATGCCTATAATCCCAGCACTCAGAGGGCTAATGCAGGAGGATTGTTACATGCTTGAGGCCAGCTTGGTCTACATAGGGAGTTCAGGCGCAGCCTGAACTACACAGTGACACCCTGCCACTCCCCAACCAAAAAAAAAAAAAAGAATGAAAAATGGGATAGAGAAATTGGAAGAGGAAGGACAGATAGAGACAGAAGAGGATTTTTAAAAAGAAGAAACAGGCTGCAATATTGACATATATACCTACTCCGCAAGATGACTATGAACTGCATGGCATGCAAACATGCAATAATAAAATTTAAAAACAGAATTTTTTAATCCATCATGCCCACTCACAGCTTCCCAAGAAAACCTTCTGCCACAAGGACCTCTGCTTCCCTTTGCTCTGTGGATTCCTCCTCCAACTCGGGATGACCATGTAAGATGGCTGCTATTGTCTGAAGCAGAGCACGCAGTGAGGCTAGGCCAGACCCCAAACCTGAGGCGTGTGTGCCCCAGGCCTGGACGACCTCCCCCTCACAAGCTCAGGGAGGGCACTTGACAGTTGATGTGTGCTAAACTAAGTGTTTCACAGGTGTTGTCTCAAGTTCAGGCCCACCATGCATGATAAGGTCAAAACCCTTACCCCAGTTCTACAGTGGAAACATGGCTCAGAAGGGGAAGTGGCTCTCACAAGAACACATTTGAATATGGTTTGTCCCACTGAAAATCATGCTGAAGACTTGGTCTCCACAGTGATAATACTGAGACATGATGAGAACTCTTAGGAGATACTTAGGTGCTGGGGGCTGTAGCTGTATAATGGGGTTAGTGTAATTCCCACAAAAAGATGTGTTATCACAAGAGCGTGCTGTTAAAAAGCGAGTGCACCCTCTGTCCCCCTTTCTTCTGCACATCTCTACTTCTGTCCCATTCCTCCTCCAGACAGAGTGGCACAAGGCCCTCACAGCAAGCTGAGCAGATGCCTGCACCACACTCCTGAACCTCCCTGCCTCCAGAACTGTGGGCTCCATGAACTTGTTTCTATATAAATCACCAAGGCGAGGGGTTCTGCTATAACAAAAGAAAAACAAACCAAGACAAGCACTCTGGGCACGTGTGAGTGTACAGCTTCTCTCAGGTTGCCTTGGCATTGCTGCTTGTTTTTCCAGGGAGTAAGAAGTGTGAACAATGAGACAGAAAGGCACAGGATATTTTTTACTCTGGACACTTGTTCAAGATCTACTGGAGGGGCCTGACCAACACAAGGAAGGGGCAGAACTGAGATAATGGGGATCTGGCTGAGGTCTGGGTGTGGGCAGAGGAGCTCAGAGTTTAGTGCTTCCTCCATCCTAGCAGCCAGCACTGTGTCAGCCATGGATGCCAGAGAGGGTTGAGTTGGGTTGGGGCCTCATGTCTTAGGAGGAGTTGGAAGCCCCATCCTCATGCTGCGCAGTCTGGGTTCTGTCTCACCCTAGGTGATTGATCTGTAACCCTGCCAGTCAGTGAGGAAGCTGTTTACTCCCAGAAAGTCATTTATTTCCTGATAAGATCAACCTCATTGTGAAGGAGAATTCTCACTTCCTGCCAGGAAGGAAGCAGGCACTCGGAGCCTCCTCAAAACAACGCAAAGAGGCCCAGGAGACCACACTGTCCAACAGTCCCTATTGTAAAACTGGGAAACTGAGGTCTAGATAGGGAAAGAACCTTGCGGGAGTCAGTGTCAGAGCCAAGTCCAAAACCAGCCCCAGATTCCAAGGTCAGGCATTGTTCTCTACCCTCCCCAGAGCAACCCACAATTCTATCAACTGGACTCTTGATTTCAAAATTCAACATACCGCCCTAAGAGAACACACTAACAAAACATTCCAACACGACCTGGATACCATAGTTTAATTGTATGTGTAAATGTACTGTTACAATGTTGCTTTCAGATATAATGTACTAACAGGTTAATGGTCTGATTATACATTGTAGCACAATTCTAGCCAAATTTCAATCTAACCCTCAAAAACAACACACCCTCCTAATGAAAACGTTACATAGCACCCTAATACAACACCCTAAGACACCAAAAGATAATGTTCTAATCTAGGCAGCTCACACGCTATGACACTTCTGTATTATTTGGACACAATTGTAACAAATACTCTAAGGTAACTTTCTAAGTTATTACTTTAATATCAGGAACTCTGGGGTTTTAAGCCCCAAGAACTTCCATCTGACAAAGCAAGGCCGAGTCCTAGTCATGAAGATCAGAGCTCGTGGCCAGTTACAGACCTGGCCACCACTGCATCTGACCATGGCCACCCTATTTGTGAGGCCACAGCACCCCACAGTTCTATGTACCCCAAGACCCAGGCCACACAGACGGAACTGCCCACCTCACAGAGACCACACCCTTCCCAAGGCCTGCATGGGAATCTTTGACCCTTTGGGCCCCCACCTCCAGCCTTCCCCACAAACCCTCTGCTTCTGTGTGCTGGGGAGGGAAGGAGGAAAAAGACGGATTCGGATCCCACTTTGAGCACACTGTAACGGGCTTTCCTTGCCACCCAGGTCTCTAGAAAGGAGGAGGACAGGACCTTGAGTTAGTGAGAATCTCCTCAGGCCTGGAAAACCATAGGATGTCCCTCAGGCTCCATCCCACTGCAGCCTCCTGGCCATACCGCCGCCTTACCTATCAGCAAACTGTCATCCCCACCTCTGGGGCCTTTGCACTTGGCTGGTTCAGGGGCCTGCACCATTCCCGCAGGTCCCCTGTGATTCATTCCCTCATTTGAGTCCCTCCCTGCTGCAATGTGTCCTCCCCAAGTGACCCCAGGGCTGGGCTGTCTCCAAAAGCAACCCTTGATGCTAGATCTGCTTCCCCATATTGATTTCCTGCTCAGTACCTAGGACCACTGGTTATACATCTTCATGATTTGTCCCTTTCCTTCCTTCCCCCTCAAACCGTGTTCTCTAGATTAACCCCTGGGCTCACCGGTGAGGCCATGTGAATCCCAACACTGTGCCACAGACCCCCTGAGTCAGGATGGTGGGAGCTGGCTCCCCAAGTGATTCTGCCAGGCGCTAAGGCCAAGAGCTCTGTGCTCAATGTCAGCCCTCTGGGGTCAGACCCTCTTTCATCTTGGCTCACGGGGTCTGGCAATAGAGTCTCATAGATAGCAGGTACTCAACAAATGAATAAACTCATCAGAGCATTTCCAATTTTAAAAATTTCCATGTGGCAAAAATTTTAAGCAATACAAAAAGTTTCCCAAGAAAATGTGAATTTCCTCCTTCATTAGGTCACACTGTCTTAAGAGGCAAGGCAGTATTACCTGGGGAAGGCAGGGAAGGGCCTTCTCTGCAGAGGGCACAGCACAGGCAAAGGCCAGGTGCTGTTGGCCCAGCATGTGTCTTGAGGGTTTCCACCTTGGAGAATCTCTCACCATCTTCCTGGGGATCTGCCAGCCTGTGCCACCCACAGTGTTGCTGGGAGCTCCTCCAGAGTACCTCAACTCCACAGAAGTTCCAAGCTGCTCTCTCTGTAAGTGAGGCATGGTATTCTAAGCTCCTGAGATAATAGATGTACAGTGACCTGCCAATCAATGAGCTGCACATCGTAACATCTGAGTCGTACCCTCTCTGTGCCATGCATGTGAACAGCTACGATGAGCTACTACTGTACTATCTTGCATACAGATGAGCAGAGGCTCCCAGAGGTGGGGTGACTCACCCAGTGCCACCTAACTGTATCCAAATCCAACACATTCTACCTCCAAGAGCCATGGAAACAGCAGACTCAAGGACCCAGGACCCCACAAATGCCCAAGTCTGTGGAATTTGAGAATTCCCAGCCCGTGAGGACCAGGTGGCCAGGACAGGAGAGAAGGTCTGCTTTCCTGATTTGTTTCTCCCCCACTCAATTGTTTGCCAAGGGGATGGATGGAGGTGGCTGGCGGCTGGAGCCTGGGCCACCCAGTCACGGGGTGGCCTTGTCTGACTGCCAGCCAATCCAGGCAGCCGGAGCTGACGTTGGAAAGGCCCTGGCCCATCTTGCCAGGACACTCTATCTTTGTCCCAGGACACAAAAGGGGCCTTGTCGTGGCCCGGCATTGCTGATTCCACATGCTCCCGACTGCCCCAGCCCCTCTGCCTCTAGAAAGGCCCACTTTGTCGAGTCAAAAGACTAACTTGTTTCTTTTTCATCAAAACGTGTTGACTGACCTGGTTGATTTATCTTGGGAAAGTGGAGAGTGAGAGAGGGGAATGAGGTGACCAAGACAGGCATCATCCAGAAAGCAGTGTAACTGGGCCTGACCTGGGCAGGGGACACTCAGCTCCAATCGGCTCCTACCAAGACGGGTACACACTGAATGTGATTTCTGGGAGCCAGGGGTCCTCCAGCCTCTACCAGTGGCAGAGATTTCACCATTAACTCTTCATTTCTTTGACTTTAACCTGTGAAGACAGCTAAAAATAAAACTTCTCTTTGAACAAGAGTGCCTCATTATTGCATCCAAGTGTGAATTAGCTTTCTTGAAAATAGGTGTGTCAGTAACAAGAGAGCAAGCGGCAGATGCTGGGCTACTAGAAGCTGAAGAAGTGGGGCTGGGAGGGGGAAGAGGGGACAACTCTGAGATCAAATGAGGGGGGAAATGAAGGCAGACTCTTTTTTTTTAATTTTTTTATTGGTACCAGAGGATCAAACTCACGACCGCATGCTTGCAAGGCAGGTGCTTATGCCGCTGAGCTAAATCCCCAGCCCCAAAGCAGACTTTTATCGATAAATTTTCCTCAAGATGGGTCCTCCTCCCTGTACATCCACCAACCACGGCTCAGGCTTTGCACTGGTTCATTCATTTCTGTGCTCACTCAGGTAGTATTTACTGAGCACCTGAGCTGAGCTGGGGGCTCGGGCACAGGAAGGATCAGCCACTGCCTCCAGGAAGCACTTGCTCTCGGGGCTACCTGTGATGGGCAAGTCAGCAAAGGGACTAACTTGACTGCTCCTGGAGAAGACATGCGTGGAAGGATAAGGCAGTGCATGCTGGGCTGGGCCTGGGTGGCTGCTGGGCCAGGCTCCCAGAAGACAGGGAGATGGCAGAGAGGGAAGGACGGCTGGACGAGATGGAAGGATGGCGGCACCTGGTCCTGAAGATGCTGGGGACACGCATTCTGGCAGGGGAAATGGCACGGACATAGGTGCCAGGGTGTGACTGGTATGAGTTCCAGCAGACAAAGGAGAAGGCCAATAGGACAGGCTTCACCCACTTACCTGAAGGATCCAGTGGCTGCCCAGGTCTGTAGGACTTGGTGACTCAGGGTCAAGTGCTCCAGTTTTTATACTAAAATGGGAATCTGTGGGACTGAGGGAGTAACATAATCTACTGTTTGTTTGTTTGTTTGTTTGTTTGTTTGTTTTTGCAATACTGGGGTTGGAACCTAGGCTTCTCACTGAGGTATACCTCCAGGCCTTTTTAAACATTTTAAATTTAATTTAATTTTATCCTATCCTGTCTTACCTTATCATCTTATCTTATCTTATTTTAAAACAGGGTCTTATGGAGTTGCCCAGGTTGGATTGCAATTCAAAATCCTCAACCTGGCAAGGTGGCACACACCCATAATCCCAACCTTTGAGAGGCTGAGGCAGAAGGATTGCCTCAAAATGCAAAACCAGACTGGGATACATAATGAATCCAGGCCAGTCTGAACTACCATAGCAAGACCTTATCTCAAAATGAGCAAACAACAACAACAAAAAGCAATCCTATTTCCTCAGCCCCATGGGTGGCTGGGATTACAGGTGTGTGCTCCCGTGCCAGCTGCTTTTTATAAGCAAAAAAGCCTGCCTGGTTGCCATGTAAAGACCAGATAGAAAGAGGCTGTGGTGGCATCCGGGTGAGAGTTGTACGTGGTCGAGCCCTCCACCCTCAAGGGCGAGAGAGGAGACAGAGTACAGGGAGATGTTTTAGAGCTAAAATCCAGGGAAGGAATAAATGAGCCCTTGACATAGAACCAGGAGATCAAGTTCTGCTAAATTTGAGTGTGACTCTGGGAAAATCCCTTTTCCTGTCTAGGCCTCAGTTTCCCATCTCTGAAGAAAGGCCCCAGAAGGCGGAGCAGCTGGTGCCAAGGTCACCTGCAGGCGGGGACAGCCAGGCCTGAGTTCCAGGGCTCCTGATGCTGTGATCCAGTTACTAATCCTGTCAGCCCAGGGCAGCTGCTGAAACCTGGGGTGATGTGGTGACTCACGAATGGCCCCTCTGCTGTCAGCAGAAACTGGGACAGCCAGGGGCTGAGACACAGCCGGCGGTGGGGGCTGGCAGGGTGCCGCTGCACAGCTGGGAGAGGGAGCAGGCACCAGCGCTGGGCTTCCTGTACTCCTCAGGGGACTGATGTTCCACACCAAGGCCACCCACACAGAACAGGCTTGTCAGTGGGGCTGTGTCCACCTCTGTAGGTGACCAGAGGATGGACCTGCATGTGCCCACTCAGTCTTCTATGTCAAGCACCTGATGAGGTAGACACTAATGTGACCATTTTATTGATAAAGAAACAGGCTGGGAAAATTGTGAGTGGCAGAGCCAGGAGTCCTGCAAGGTTTGATTATTTCTTTCCATCTTCTATTTTCCCAAGGATGTAGTGGATGGGTGTGAAAGAGAGAAGAAAGAAGTTAACTATGTTTAGTAAATATAGAAATTCACACCCTCATGTTTTATCAGGCCTGGGGACTTTCAGACAAAAGCATCTTCTCTTCACAGCCCTAGTGCAGTCTTTTTGCAATGTGTAAAAACCACCTGGCCATTGCTAACAGCTCTTCTGCTGCTCATTTATTCATCTGTAATTGCAGCAAGTGGTTATGAAGAACCTTGTACGTGTGGGGGCCAATGTGAGGGTCCAGGGAGGGGGCCACAATTATGAACAAAAAGTGACTTTGTGCTTGATTCACTGGCTTCTAATGGAGGTAATACAGAAGGAAAGAGAACCATTAAGCAAAACTTGCAGAAACCATAGTCATTTTCAGATTGTGCTTTGCATAGGTAGCTCCTCCTTAGAGCTTCAGTTTCCCCTTGGTGAGACAGGTGGTCAGAGTGCCTCCCTCCTGAGCTTGTGCGTGGATTGGATGAAACATTGATGGCCCACAGTATTCACTCATTTAACAACAATTGTTGCTGACCCCAGTCTCTGTGTGTGCACAACTTCCAGATCAGCAGGGAAAGAGTGTGGTCCTCAGAGAAGAGCAGGCATCAAGGTTCTAGTGGATGCTCAAGAGGCTTGAGGTGGGCGGGAAGAGGCAGCCAGAGCTTCAGACCTCAATGCTATAGGTCAGACGGGCACATGGACTAGAACGGGAGGTGATGGGATGGGAAGAGTCTCAGACTGCAGCCCATGCCCAAAGAGGTCTAACTGTCCTAAAGGGGAGTCCTTGAGCCAAAGTCATTTGGAGAAGGAGTCCATCTCTCTAGAACCGCAGGAAACAAAAGCAGTGCAGACATGAAGGGGCATCCCAGAGGCGGCAGCTGGGGACTCCAGGGCTCAGTCATGTTCCCCCAGCACATTTTCACAGCTGCCTTGATGACCACGCTCAGCTCTAGAGCCAGCGTGCAGCCTCCAGGAGGGAATTCCCACAGCATTCGGTACCCTGGAGGTGATGAATTAACCAGCCAGGAATTCACAGAGTGGACACCGGGCACCATCAAGACACACACAGTCAGGCCAAGTTTAAGATTTGGGTGGGAGGATGTGAGGGGTAGCATCCAGACAGAGGGAAGCCTGTTTGGACCAGGCCCAGTGAACTTGAAAAGTACACCTGCAGCATGTGACAGGCCATCTTGACTGTCAACTTGGTTGACTTAGAGATTAGCAAAGCATACTTCTGGGATGACCTCGGGGGATCACAAAGACATGGCCCTGGGGAGTATGTATGGCCACTGGCCCCTCCTTCTCTGGGGCTGTTTCCCCTTTCTCTGCTTCCTGGCTACCACATTCTTCTGCCATGCTGTTTCTTCCTCAGAGGCAGCTGACCACAGACTGAATCCCCTGAACCTAGATGAAACCTCCCCTGTATATTGTGGGTTCAGGTATTTTGTCCCAGCAATACAAAGGCTGACCAATAACCAACAGTGAATCCAAACTACAGCACAGAGCCTGCCTGCTGCCAAGCTCTGGTTGTGTGGGAGAAGCTGAGGTCTGTTGAGGGCTCCATCACTGTGAGAGAAAGCTTCTGGGTGCTAGGGTACCTCCCATTCAGAAGAGTTGTGGGTTTCTATGGAAACTTCTCCTCAGTGAGGGAAGGGAACATCTCACTCATCTGACCCAGCCCTCTCATTACACAGATTGAAAAATTGAGACCCAAATGGGGACAAGAATGGCACAAAGTCCCAGGTTCCTGACTCCAACCTGCTGGCAGGTACCAAGTGTCCACTCTGAGAGGCTCAAGGAGGGGACACATGCTCAGAGGGAGACATAGGGCACACAAAGGGGACAGAGAATCCAGAAAAGGACATGGAGACTCAGAACAGAGGCTGCAGTCAGAGAGGGTGTGGATGCTTACAAAGACAGAAAGTGGGAGAGAGGCTGGGTGCTCAGAAGAGTGGACCGTGGAGGAGAGTGGGACTCAGAGATGTGTGTCCCGTTCCAGGGGGGAAGGGGGACTCACACACATACCCCACTCCAGCAGCTCTCAGAGACAGCAGTCTCCTCTCTGTCAGCCAGGCCCTACCTTATTCCAACCCAGAGAGGAAGGACCAACAACACTCTGGACATTAGTCAGCTTGTGGAAGTTAAATTTAAAAAAAAGAAGAAGAAGAAGGTTGGTGGCTCTTGAAAAGAGCGTATCTCTCGGCTTTGAGGGGCTGCCACCTGCCCTAGCACCCAGGGGCTGAGCCTCACCGCTGGGTGGGGTAAGGAATGGTGCAGAAGAGCCATGGAGATAGGGCCCCGACCTCCGAAGCCTTCCTCCAGCACTGCCTCGCAGCTTCGTAAAGATAATAATGAGCACGAAACTCCCCTGGCAGCATTACTGCCGAACCCTCACTCTCTCCCCGCAGCCAGCCCTGACCCCAGCTTTGCCTAGGACCATTCACATTCAGACGCCCGTCTCTTGGACCATGCAGAGGGCACAGCAAGGGACAGTCTGGGCAGGAGAGTGACTGTGTGCCGGTGACTCCCATTTACCGCCGTCTCCCACTGTGCAGATGGGAGCTCTGAGGCTCTCAGAGGGCGGTGACGGTCCAAGGTCACAGAACAAGCAGCCTACACCAGATGCCCTTCCAGCAAAACCACTGGTGTCTCAAGAGCCCAACCCAAACATGTCTGGGACCCATGCCGTTCACACGCATCTGAGTCTGGCCAGGGGCACACCAAGGTTTCCCCCTCAAGGCTGTGGGTGGGCTTTGGTGGCAATCTCATCTCTCAAATGAAGAAGTTTAAATGAGGCTCCTAAGGTGACAGAGCCACAGACCAGCAGAAGCAGGACCTAAACTCTGGTGGCTGCTCCAGAACCCAGCAGGTAAACCCCAGCCATCTTACCTGTTGTGAACACCCAGGTAATAACTCTAGCTACTTACTCATGGTCCATCACCGTCGGCACCTACACTGACAGGCACTGTGCTAAGCGCTCTATGTAAATGCATTCACTCACTCATCTACTCATCCACCAGATGCTAAACATCTACTACACACCAGGCTCTAGATACTCAGTGTTCAGCAGTCAGTGACAGGATGCCTCACGATTTTAATCCCCATTGTATATGAGGCACACAGAAGCTGGAATCGCAGCTCAGGGTCATACAGCAGGAAGTGCAAAGCCCACCTTCGAATTAGGCCTGGCTGATGCCTCATCCTCTGCATTTCCAACAACAGCCTCAAAGGGACTGATGGCCACACTGATGCCTATCCAGGCTTTGAACCCTTCTGGGCACTGAATGCTCCATTCCGCACAGCCTTTGTCTCATTTCCATGTGGCAGGAGGAAGTTATTGTGCTGATTCCTCCCTCCCTCCTAACTCTAGCACGCATGACACTGTGCAGCCACATAGCTGATGGCACCCCCACTCCTTCTTCTGGATGTATTTTTGCTCCAATCTGCAGAACAGAAAACCCAGGGGCTCAGAGAGATGAAATGACTCAGCCAAAGCAGTGACCCAATCAGAATTTGAGCCTAGCTCTGGGCACCTCAAAGCAGTAGCAGTCAGGGGCCCAGCAAGGGCAGGCAGCATCCCAGGCTGGGCCATTTGATTAGAATGTAATGAAGGGGTGACTTATAAAGGGATATGAAGGCTACAGGGGGCCACAAAGGGTACTGCAGAACCCAGAGGTGGCACAAGGAAAATCAAGAGAAGTTGCTGCCACCTGGAGACACATGCAAGCCCCTGATAGGAGCTGTAGACTTTCTTTGGAGGACACAGCCAGCCAGAGATAACCCTGTGGTGAGGAACTGGGGAATAAACACCCCATACTCCCTCCTCTCACAACCCGAGTGGGAAGCCAGGGGACAAATGAGGTCATTGCCATGGTCCCTGTAGGGCAGCCGCCCAGGACGGACTGCAGGAAGAAGGTGGGAAAACCCAGAGGCAAAGCACACACTTTGTAGCCACAGCCAAAGTGTCTGCACCTCTCCACTTAAACAGGTACAGTGGGTTCTGTTGTGCACAGCAGTGAGATCATGAGACATGTGCAGTAGGCACTATGGCTTGGTCACATCCCAGGAACAAACAGACCCAATTCTCCAGCCTTCACACTGGCTGGTAAACCACACCCCGTAAGCTGGCCCCTTGTTTTGCTAACTAACGTTGCAGGGGACACAGCGCAAGCACACAGCCATTCATTCACCTTCCAGCTTCCTTCTTGCTCCCATGGAAGAGCTGTATAGCTGTGCTAAGGCCAAAATATTCATTCTCTGGTTAAGAAAGTTTCCCAACCTCTGGCTCCTGAAAGCAAAGGTTTGTTTCCCCCTCGTGTTACACGTCTACCTCCCGCGGGCACAGCCTCTGCAGCACCCACAGTCATCCACAGTCAGGTACCCACTCAGGTGCACCCTCCTGTAAGGAAGGCACCTGTCTCCCGGCAGGAGACCGATGCAGCGAATTGCTCACCAGCTCTCAGGGCTGCCGCCAGGAAGGGGCGCACCTCACTGCTGCTGGCAAATCTTGTTGGAAATCAAGGGCTAGATTCTGCCTGACTTCACGTGGGCAGGAAAGTACAGTCCTACCAGTGCCCTGCAGGAGGAGACCCAGAGAGGGATCAGAGGGCTGACAGTGCCACTGACAACCGCAAGATGTGAACATGGCAAGAGGTTGTAATACAAAGAAATGAGGACACTGCCTGTCTTGCAGCGAACTCCTCAGCCTCCCTACTGCGTGCACACGGGGCTGGAGCTCAATGGTGCCGCAGAATCCTGAGGAGGTGGAGAAATCACAGGCAGCACAACAGACTCCCACCCTTTATCATGGCTTCCCTGGAAACAGAGGCCCAAGAGCTTCCTAAGAGCTCTGGCCACACAGCCCCAGCCTCTCCTTTCTCCTGGCCTCAGTCTTGAGAGGACACAGCGGGCAGGGGAACAGACCTCAAGGGCTCTGCTTCACTTCCCATCAGGCCAGGAACAAAGAGGCACAGGCTCACCTGGCTCTCTCCAGCCACCCTCCAGCTGGGACTCTACTTTCACAACTGTTACAATCTGTGGCTCCCCAGGTGAGGTCTGGCCTGCACAGTCCACACATCCAAGAGCTGATTAAAAATGCAAATTCTCATGCCCCACCCCAGCCCCACTAAATGGGAAATTCTTGTGGAGGGGTGCAACCGTCGGGGTTTTGAGGAATCCCCAGGTGACACTGATGGTTGGGCAAGTGTGAGAACTGCTGGTATAAAGTGAGGCCTCCACAAAGGCAGATGCGCAGAGTCCAGGCGCAGAGCTGCTGTCTCTGTGGTTAAGGCGGCAAACTCCATTCCCACCCAAGGCCAAGCCTTGCAGCCATCCGAGATCAGAATACTCCAGCCCTAACCCCGGGCCCAGCTTTCAAACCAGCCCCAAGTCTAACACTCCCTCACTGCCTCCCCCACTCCTGCCTGGCCCTGTACTCTGCCGTCTGACCCCTACATGTCCACATCACCTGCTAACCCACCCTCTCACTCAGCCTTCACTCCCTATGCCTCAGCCTCACCCCAGCAGCCAGAGGACCCTCCAAAAAACAAGTCGGCTTATTCCGATCTTCCACTCAGAACTTCTAAAGGTTCCCCTCTCACCTAGAAGATCATCTTACTGGGCTGTACTGGTCTAGTCCCCACCAACACCCACTCCCCATCTGTTCCAGACGCAGCGACCTGCTCCCCATTACTCCCACATGCCAGACAAACACCCACTTTGAGGCCTTTGTGCCAGCTGTTCCCTGCACCAGCAGCCTTGTCCACACAGCCTGTGCTGCAGGCCCTGCCTCCCAAGAGTGAAGAGACCCTGCAATCCCACCAACCTCTGCAGCTCCTACCACACCTGCACAGCTATGGGGCTGCTCTTTACTGCCTGCCCCTCCCACGGAGCACGTGGTCTGAGAGGCCAGGGGCGGTTTCCTCTACTGCAGCATCCATCCCAGAGTCTCTGGGGTGGTGTGGAAAGTCCTGCACAAATCCTCCCGAGTGTACAGATCAGCAGGAAGGTAGGCAGACAGAGGCAAACACTGAGTTCCCTCCTTGCCCAGCTGTCAACTGCCTTCACCCCAGGGCCCAGCCACAGCCCACACAAGGCCAATCCCATGGATTTACCCAAGAGTCCTACCTCAGAAAGACTCTAGGATTAAGGACCTGGATTAACTCAGGGATCCGCAGGACTGAATTCGGGTCTCTGGTCTCCCACCACCTACCCCTTCAATAAGGAGCAAATCAAATCACTCTCTAATCCTCAGCCTTCTCATCTCTCAAAGGGGTGAATGCTAACAATGTGTACTTTATAACTCGCAGGGCTGCCACAGGGACAAAATATGGTAGCACTCACTACTTGGGAATCTCTGATGCCATGTTTGCCTCCTTTTCAATGTGGCCAGTAGCCCAAGGATTGGGGGTAGAAATAGGATCCCTTAGGCCTATACTGAGTCTCAGGGAAAGGGGATTTTGGTTCAGATTTTAGCAGCGACCATCTTGCTACATGATTCTGTCCCCTGCTAGTCTTCTCTGGGCCTCAGTTTCCCCATCTGAGCGACAGGAGGGTGTGGCAGCAGGGAGACTCTGAGTAATTTCTGTGCACCTCCCCAAGTCTCTCCAGAGTTCCAGGCTATGCTCATCAAGGCCTCTTCATGGCCCTCACCCTGGAGGCCTTGGGCTGAGCTGGCCTGGGGTTGACTGCACAATGCCGTCCCCTGCCATTTCAATGAGGATTGGGTGAGGGCAGCAGGAGCCCTGGCTGTCGAAAGGCAGAACTGGGGTGTGGGTGAGAACATCCAAACCCAGCTGCTTAGGTGATTTGATGCCAGTCACTTAGGCTAGTGGCCTTGGTGCCTCATCTGTAAGATGGGAGTAAATATCTGTGAGGATAAAACACTGAGACGAGTCCTTGGGACAGAGTGACCAGTTATTCCCGGTAGCCATTGTTATTGTACAGTCTGGTGTCAGTCCAGGCCAGGTCTACTGCTGGTCCCACTGGCTGTGTTTTCTGTAGAAACCTAATGGCATTTCATTCCCATTTTAGAGGTGAACAAGTTTGGCTCTGAGAGTAACCACTTGTCCCAGGTCACACAGCTTGCAGATCTGAGCTGGATTTGAAACCCAGTGTTCTCTTGAACTTGGATCTTTGCACTCACCATGCTGCTTCTCTTTAGATCTCTAGTACTGATGAGAAAACTGTGGCTGTGAGAGTTTATCCCAGGCTCAAGGCCCTCCGACCAAGGACAATCCCCGATCCAGGCAGCATCACATACAAAGGCAAAATACAGAGCTGTTAACTGCTCCCACTCACAAAGCAGGAAACTGAGGCTGCCCAAGATGAGAAGCAGGGGTGGAACCCAGGCCTGGGGCCCACCAGGTGGATGGCCAGGTCTCCCAACACCCACAGGCAGCCGGTCCCTCCACCAACCCAGCAGCCCCCATTACTCCTCCCATCTCTCTGCTTTATGACCTGTTTTATGAGCAAGAGGCCTGATGGCTTCCACGTTGCCATGGGAACCTGCCCAGCTCCAGCTCCACAGCTTGATCTGGGATTGGTGATTTAAAGTCAGGAGCTGATCCTGGGCCCTGGTGTGGGGGCTGAGCTTAGGATCTGTGGGCCCCAGGGAATGTACCAGACCTCCCTGCCTTTTTCCTCTACTCTTGCTCCCCAGGTGCCTCGGTGTCCTGGGACCTCACAGCCAGGAGACGAAGGGGCCTTAGAGTCTGCAGGGGCCTGGAGCAGACAGGAAAATGAGAGAAGCCACTGAATGAGGCTCTGGGTGTGACAGAATTGGGCTTTGGACCCACATGCTCAGGGACACAGACACACAAGACAACCAACAGGAGGGTTTCACAATGGCTCACACAAACACACAGAGAAACAGGCATGCACACAGCAGCAGCCACACACACCCACGGGGATGCACACTTGCCCACAAATGCACAAAGGACACTTGGACACCCAGAGACACATGCAGACACACACTGCCTGAGCTCTCTAAGGTCCAACTCATCATCTACACAAGCATGTCATGATGTGAATGTGTGAGGACAGGCAGGAGCAGAAGGTGGGCACCTTAGCTCACCCACCCAGCCAATTTATCCAGGACCTACTTTATGCCAGGAGCTTCAAGAAGTGAGCTAACAAATCCTCAGGAGTCTGGTTCGGTTGAAAGGCACACAAACAAACTCACCAAACAAGTTTGACTTGCCAGGAAAACAATGAAATACAGTAAGAGTGACTTGGTGGGAGATTAGAATAAACAGGCAAGATTTCTCTAAGGGGGTGACATTGGCCCAAGATAGAGGGATAGCCAGGGAAGATTAGAGAGAAAAGCATTCCAGCCTTTGATAGAAGGTGCAAAGGCCCTGAGGCCAGCATGGGGGCTTTGTATATCCAGGGAGCACAAGGATCGCAGTGTGGCTGCCATAAGGAAGTGAATAGGCAATGAGTACAAAGGCAGCTGGAGGCAGAGCCCTGAAAGGCAAGTTATGGACTGTGGGTTTCATTCCACATGACACTGAATGCACTAAAGGCTTTCCACCAACAGATAACCTGGTCTGCTTTGGCTGCTGAACAAACTCCTTGGATGGGGCCAGCCTGGACATGGGGGACCAGATAGGATCTGTACAACATGCAAGGGACAGCCAACCACAGCCTGAGTCAGGCCATGGCAGTGGCAGGGGATAACTCTTGAAATTATGCCTTCAGTGTCCTTCTACTGAGTTCCTGTGCTATGCTAGGCAGTGGGGACACAGGAGCAAACAAAACAGACTGAAATCCTGCCCACACAGAGCATGCGTTAGAAGGAAGAGAAAGACACGGAACTTATGAATGAAGGCAAGTGTTGTATAGGAAACCCAAGCAGGGCAGGGTAGGGAGAGGTGAAGCCAGGCAGAGAGGCTTGCAGTTGTAAACAGAAGAGCCGGGAAGTCTCGCTGAAAAGGTAGCATTTCAGTGTGGAAGTGAAAGGATCGAAAGGTGTGGAAATGAAATCTGGTGGCAGAGAGGTCCAGGCAGAGGACAAGCAAGTGTCCAGGTCCTGAGGCAGGACTGTGCCCAGTGTGGGTGAAGACAGCACGGAGGTCCACATGGCAGAGATAAAGTCAGCTGGTGCAGGTGGGGGAAGGAGGCAAGACAGGAAGGAGAGGCCACATGGTTCCAAGGGACCCCAGACCCGGATGCCTACAGAAGGGAGGTAGATCAGCCCGGGAAGGTGAGGGTTTCGGACCAGGACTGCGCCATCTCCACTCTGCTCATGGGACCCCGACCCAGGGAAACAGGACCTCTGTGCTCCTTTGGTCCCACAGAACTGCATCAACCAAAAAAAAGTCAAAATTAAACAGAGGGAGAGAAAATGTGCCTAGCAAAAGAAGGCCACGGAAATTGTGCCCTTGCCCAGAACAGATCCAAAACAGGTGCCCTGGGATCCTTTCCAGAAGCTCTATCAGAGTTTCTCTGCCTCCCCAGAGGTGAGCAGCCAACAGTAGCCAGCTTCAGGGCTTGGAGCCTGCCGGGAGACACCCCAGATCAATCCAGGCGGTCATGACTGAGCCCCTTGAGCTGTAGACTGGCAGACTGGGCTTCCTGGGCGGCAGGGGGTTAATTAAGGTGCTGCCTCCCATCACTCTCCAGGGCCTGGGGATGCCCTACGTTGGGTTTCCAGCTTGTTAGTGTCTTGGCACAGATGGGCAGAGCCTTCACTGGCTGAGAGCTCTCGCTGGTTGCCCAGCCCTGCCTGGCAGGAGCAGAGGCCAGCAAGTTTCCCAGTGTCGTTGTCCACACTGCAGCCAGATCAAGGCAGGCCCAGGATTCCAGGCAGTCTTGAAATCTCTAGGAAGCCACAGCCTAGTGATCTGGCAGAGATCCCTTTCCAAGGCCTGTGTCTTCATCTGCACAAAGGAGGTCAGAGGCTCCATCCCACCTAACTCCCAGCCTGAATTAAGGATGAAAGCAAAAGTACTCTACATCACTAAAGCTACAGGTAGGCATCTGTGTGTCACCTGGAGAGGCCCGCAGGACTAGTCATTAAATGCCATGCACAGAGGAGCCACTTCACTGGTCTCCTGAGATTCTATTGCATAAAACGCTAAGACAGAGAATTATATACCACCTATGCTGGGTGTATACCCAAAAATAAGAGTAAAATCTCAAGAAAATATTGGCACCCCTGTGTTCATAGCAGTGTTACTCACAAAGCCCAAAGGTGGAAGCAACCCAAGTGTCCATCACAGATTAATAGATAAACAAAATGCATTCTATACAAACAACGGAATATTATTCAGCCTTACACAGGGAGGAAATTTGGATGCGTGCTACCCTGTGGATGAACCTTGAGGATATTATACTATGTGAAATAAGCTGCTCACAAAAGGATAAATACTGTGCAATTCCACTTACATGAGCAATCTAGAATAGTCAAATCCATAGCAACAGAAAGTAGAAGGGTGGTTGCCAGGGGCTGGGGGAAAGGGAGAACGAGCGTTTAATGAGTACAGTTTCAGTTTTGAAAAATTATTTAAAAAGTTCGAGAGACAGATGCCAGGGACAATTGCACCACAATGTAATGTACTTAATGCCACTGAGTTGCATGCTTAAAAATAGTTAAAATGGTAAATTTTATGTGATGGGTGTTTTATAATAACAAAAAAAAATAATTGCACCAAAGGAAAAACATGAAACCCATAGCTCAGTGCCTCTTCTTCCCATGGTGCCATCCCCCTCCCCCTCCCTGCAGCCCAAAGCCCAAGCTCTGTACCCCCACATGCCTGTGGGGGACTCACCTCCTTTACACTCCCCTCACTCACTGCTCTTTGTTCTTTTCCCAACCCAATAAACTTCTGCCAGCCTTAGGCCCTGGGCACTGCTGTCCCCTCTGCCAGCAATGAGCTGCCATGATAGGGCTGGGGAGCTTGTCCTCTTCCTTCAACTGGGTCAAGTGCCTCCTCCTCCAAGGAGCTTCCCAGACCACCCAGACCCTAAGTACTTGCCCCACTCCTATCAACCTCGACCCCTTCACCCCGATGAATACTCTTCCATCAGCACCAGGAACATCCCACAGACCTGCAGCTCTAGACCCTGCAGTGCAGGAGATTGCAGGGATGCCAGAGCAATGCCCAGCAGAGAGGGGTGCTCTATGAACGGTCATCAAGTGAATGGAGGAGGACCCCACAAGGACTGAGGCATGCTTAGGTCATGCATGTGTTGCTATATCTGTGCAGAGGGAAATGTACAGAAAGGCCTGGAAAGACAGCATCAGGAACCCAGCAATGAACCCGGGGGAAGTAGGCGGGAGGGACTGCCGGCGCTGACGGGCACCCTGGCTACCTGCACTCAGGTACCTCGTGGTGAGCAGTCACACAGTGTCGAGTGAGGTTTTAGAACCCTAGATGGTGACACTCTGGCTCTCCAGCCCCAAGCAGCCTGCAAGAGGAAGGTTCTCGGCCTTGCCTCACACAGAGCCTCATTCTCCCTGACTCTCCATTCGCTGGGACCCCCAGCTCTCACGCGATGGCTGCACTCAATGCCTCTTCAGGGAACGTAGTTAGATTTTAGTGAGGGAGAGAAACAAGACAGCAAAAAAGAGAAGTGGGAAGAGCACTGTGAAGACACAGCAGTGGGCAGTGGTGGGGACAGAGGGAGCCAGGAGGAGATGCAGTCCAGCTGGGAGACCAGACTTGAGGGAGGTGAGGGAGGGAGCCATGAGGAGTCACCCAGGCAAAGGCAGATGCAAAGGCCCTGCATGCTGCAGCATGAGCCAGAAGGGCACTAGAATGAAAGGGTGAGATCTGGGCACTAAGCAGGACCCACAATAGCAAAGTCCCCCGCCTCCAAGGTCAGCTGAGGTCAGGGCTTCGGCCCATCTAAGTCAGGGCCTGATACTCCTCCCTCAGAGGAAGCCATAAGGGCAAGAACCTATTAGAACTCTGGAGCTTATGTCACATGCCAGGGGCTGGGTCAGTCTTGGGGGGGCAATCACATGGGGCACCCCACCCTCTGGCGGCTGCCGCTCTAACAGAGGAAAGGAAGCTGAGTTAGTTGTGCCAAGAATCTTCATGACTGTCCTCTGTTCTCAGGTGTGTGTCCAGGCAGGGGGTAGGCTCAGCACACACACACACACTGAGCATTGAGCGTCCTACCTCTGAGTGTCTGTTAGTGAGTACGGCTGTGGGAGGGGCTGAGTCTGTCAGGGCCACGTGGTTACGCAGCTGCGTTATCATCTGGTGTGGGAAGCCTTGTGTTGTCTTCACCAGTATTAGTGAAGCCCTAGGAAGGTCCCCAACCCATCGGGACTCCCACTGGGGTCTGAATGCCTAAAAAAGGGAGTGTCATTGCACATGTATGTGACTGGTCTGTATGGCAGCCAGAGACCTGCTCAGGAGTGTGACTCCCTGTGTGCGAGGCTAGGTCTGCCGTATGCTTGGCCTGATCTTGGGAAAATTACCTAAGTTGCTGTTTTTTTGACCCTTCTTCTCTATCAGGGAGATGGGAATGTTAATACAACAGACCCACAAGGTTGCTGCGGAGATCAAATGAACAGGTATCTGTGAAATGCGTGAAACAAAGCGTGGCACAATCTGGGTGCGCTGTGTGAGCTGTCTCGGATTTGAATTCTGTCTGCATGCACGCGCCCTTTGTCTGTCCAGCCTTCAGAGTATGTGCCTTCTCGAGGGTGTGCTTGCTGGCTTTTCTGATTACTTGCCTGTCCCTGTGTCTGTGCATGGCCTCTTCCCCAGGTGACAGAGCAAATGTGGCTGGCTGGTTGCAGGCAGGTAAAGGGCCAAGAGAAGGGGCTCCTGCCACAGTCTGGTCAGCTGGACTTTCCACAGCCCAGTGATTCTGTCCCTCTGATCAGCCAAGCAGCTAGATAGGCAGGCAAAGAAAGGCCTGTCTCTGGGCTGGCCCAGGCCTGTGCCATCTTTAGCCCTGGCCATAGGAATTGAGTTTGCATGCCTGAGCTCTCTCAGGATTGGGGGTCCCAGAGAGCAGGGTCAGGGTCACCTTTATGTTCCCAAGACATAGCAATCCCTCTTAGTGACAGCAAGGACTTAATGAGGACTAGCTGAATGTCAGGCCCTGTTCATTGCTGATGCCTGGTCTAAATCTATGGCCTTTCATGTTCATTTCCTAAGATAGGTCTTTCCATTGTCCCCACTTTACAGAAGAGGAAACTGAGGCCAAGAGAGGCGAACACTTTCTTAAATCACACAGCTGATAAATGCAAAGACCAGAATTCAAACTGATCAAATGTGTGTCAGATGAACAAGAAGATGGAGACTGTCAGAGGAGAAGGGCACAGGAAAAAGTGGAGAGTGGCTCTGGCAGTGGAAAGGACCAGGTTGGCTCCCTGCTGGGAGCCTGGGGAGGGCAAGGGAAAGGTAGAGGAGGCCAGATGGTGGGGATCTGGAAGGCCAAGAACAGGGGCTTGAACCAGAACTGGCTCTACTCTTTGGAGGCCTGGCCACAGTGAGGTGCCCTGGGGATCCAGTCCACCTGGATCCTTTGCTGTGGGTAAACTGGTGGGCTAAGTCCACACCTCTGAGAGAGCTTCTGGCTGACAGAAAACTAGCAGAGCTGGCAAGTGTACCTGTCCCCGCAAAGCCTCATGCAATCATTGGCGGGGGTTTTTCAGAGGTGGGCGGAGCTAAAGTGTGTGATGCTGGGATTGATTCATGGTGCAATGCTAGGAACAAGGGTGCTATGATTAGGGTGTGAGTGTTACTGGATAAGATATAAGGGATAGAAAGAGCTGTAGTCATCCTTTATTGCTTGGCTACCTTGAACTGTTTCCCCTCTGTGATGCTACCCTTCCTTGGAGCCAGCCAATTATGGACTGAACCCTCTATAAACCATGAGCTAAATAAACCTTTCCTCCTTTAACTTGGGGTGTTGAATATTTTGTCTATGCAATAAAAAAGTAGCTAAGACAGTTGGTCAGAACAGTAACTCTGCTATCAGTCTGAGGGCCAAGTCCCAGTGCCCACACTTGTCCAGAGGAGGTTGGGGAAAGTCACTTCCAGCCATCTACCCTGCACTGTCTCACTCAAAACAACTTGTTGAAAAGATTGAAATCACTGTCCAATGTCTGATGCATAGTACTAAATAGCCACCCACTATCAAACAGGGACTTTAAACACAATAAACTGATGGGAGGACCTCATTAAAAAGGTAGACATCATGCCTGAATATACTTGGAGTTTAACAAGAGGAAAGACCAACTGGAAATGCCAGATTCATGCTGGAAAGACATGGCCAGAAAGCATACATTTTTTTGGATGGAATTAGCAGACTGAACACAAGAGAGGAAAACAAATTTGGTGACAGGTTAACAGAAATTCTCCAGACTAAGAGGAGAAAATGACAATAAAGGCTCACAGCATAGCCTTCCCGAATGTGTGGAGAAGGCAAAAGCTCAGTGCCAGACCCTGGGTTCCCAGAGGAGTCATGCCTTCACTCAGGACAAGGTCGCACTAACTATGCTCAGCTCTGGGGGTTTCGACAGTGACAGGAAATACAACCATACCCACCTCAAGGAGCACCCTATTGAGGGAGAGCCAGACTCAGCCATCAGTAAGATCTAGGGTGTGTGAGACCGTGCTGCATCCCAAGAGGAAGCAGACACCTGGGAGCAGGAAGAGCAGCATCATGGGCTGCGATTTCAGAGGGGTGGTCAGGGAGACCTCAGAAGGAGAGAACTTACAACTGTTTGGGGAAGAACATACCATGCAGTATGGACCCCAGAAGGCCAATGGCCAGAGCTGAGTGACCCTGAAGATGGGGAGGAACACAGTACCATTTGAGCACTTGGCTGTGTGTTGCATGGGAGATTTCCTGCCCAGGAGCCATGTGACACAGCCTCTGTGCTAACAGGACTACCCTGGCAGTTAACAGAGGACAGACCAAAGATGAGGGCCCAGGACGGCTGGTGGGGAGTTTCCTGGGAGAACCCAGGTGAGTTGGTGGCACCTGAGATGGAGGTAGCTGTGGTACAAGAGGCCAGATTTTGGATTCAGATGTGTTCTCAAGGTCAGGCTGATGTCAGAAGGGTATTTTTAAACTTTTTTATGAACTTATTTTTATTTAATATGGAGATTTCTCAAGAAAAAAAAAAGGTCTGTATTGTTATTATTGCTGTTGTGAAGGCCAAACAGGCTCCCCAGCACATCGCAATCCCAGGTAACTGGGGGGAAAAAGGCCGCCCACCTGGCCCCTCCTGCTGGGAGGAGGGTGCTGACTGGTGTGGGTGTGGGAAGTTGTCAAGGACCATCTTGCTCTGAAGGTTCCAAGCTCCCCACCCCAACCCGAGCAGCCCAGCAGCGCTGCCTCCCCCAGCAGCCCCAGGTCAAGGCTGAACAGCCCTCAGTTCCACTGCCACAGTTCCCCGGGTTGTTTGTTTACTCAAAGTCAGCAAAGGTCAACCTGTAGTCATCTGAAAAGTTGGTCCCTGCAGTCAGGGGGTCCCTGCTCCCCTCCTTAAGCTCACACAGAGGGGAGGGCGGCCCTGCCACCACACTCACTGTGCCTGCTCCCCGCACAGCTCAGCCGGTCCTGTTCACCCTCACCCACCATGGCTCCCGTGCAGTGGGAGAAGGTCTAGAGCCCTTATTGTGGCCTTCAAGGTCCTGGTGAGCTGTCCCTCGGTCCTGGCCTGCTCTTTCCCTACCTGTACACACAGCACCCACAATGACTAGAGCCTGTGCCTGTACCTCCTGAGCAGGACTCTGCACCTCCCTTTCTCTAGCTGGCCAGTGTCTGCTCAGCTTCTTCAGCAGGTTCCTCCATGCCAGGCGGGAATCCCCTGGGCTCCCCCAGCCCCCACTCTTCCTTCTTCTCCTCACACCGAGCTACCAGCCACAGGCCTGCTGTTCATGCAGACATCACTCAGCCACTAGGGCGCCTCTCCCGTGGAGCCTGGACAAGGCCTCAGGGTTGCTAACAATAATTAGAAAGAGGTGAGCAGATGGGTTAAGACTATTTCCATCCCTAATTGCCTTTCAATTATGTGCAACACACACACACACACACACACACACACGCCCTCCACCTTTAGATCATGGCTTCCTGGGAGAGCAAGGTTAGGTATTTTATTCCTGTCTTTTTCTAGGACACTACAGAGGGCCCAGTACTCATCAATCCAACCCTGCCAGAGGGAGGAATGTCACTGACAACCTGCCTGTCCCCACACTTCATAGACAGGACATCTGAGGCCGAGAAGCCGTCAGCCAAAATTTCAGTGAGCAGAAGAAACAGCAACACATGGGGCTGAACCCCGGTTCCTCGCTTCTCCCCTTGTCCTATCTCCTCTCATAACACTAAAAAGCCCCCTGGAAGCCTTTCCCCTCCTGGCTCTGGGCAGCCTCCTTGCCCTGTGGCCTGTCTGACATAGGCCTCCTTCAGAATCAAAGCCCTCCTTCCCTTGTGACTCTCCGCCTAACTCTACCCATTCGAACCATTAGCAAGATCCCAGCTGAAAACCCGAGGTCTGTAGGGTGGGGGTGGGGCTGGCCCACACTGCCCAGCATGGTCCTGGGAAGATGCAAGAGACCCCGCCAACCCACCTCACCAGAGCTTCACACTTACATATCAGCATGTAAAAGCATCCAAGTCAAGCCAAAAAACTAGTTGTCAAATTTTGCTCTGACCAGTTTCCCAAACTTTAGGTAACCACATGATCCTATTTCTCAAAGTTCCTGTTTGCTTCTCTCTCAGTTACCATCCATGTAGTTTCATCAGAAACCTCAGTCAGGCTGGTTTGCGCAACTTGAGTGTATAGGAGATTTTGCGACTGAAAGTCTAGACCTCAGCAAGGCCTCCAGTGTAGCTAGGTCAAGGCCTCGGCTCCGCTTCTTGGGAGTTTGTTTGGATCTCCACCCCAGTTCATATGTCACCTGCCTCCTCAGCCTGGATTCCCTTAGGGAAGCAAAATGGATGCAGCAGTTCCAGGTATCACATACTTAACCACCACTGTTACCCTTCCCACCCTCACACCCACACGCTGCATGGGAAAGAACGACCTTCTCTTCTCACCGTAAGACAGATGCCTGATCCTATTTAGACCACAAACTCATCCCTAAGCCAATCAATGGGCAAGATAAATGGGTATCAGTCAATAAGAGCCTATCCACTGAGAAGAAATCCATGAGATTGCCACAGAGTCTGTGACAGTTTCCTCTTTCTATTAATACTCACCCCCCCCATCCCATTCCATTCTTCCTTGCTGAGAAACCTTGATGTTATTCCCCCATGGTACTGGTGAGCCACTGATGTCAGGAGGCTCCCTGAACGCTGTGGATGAATTTTTCTTTTCTTTTTTTTTTTTTTTTTGTCTTTTTGAGACAGGGTCTCACTATGCAGTTCATGCTGGCCTCGAACCAGCAATGATCCTCCTGCCTCAGCCTCCTAAATGCTGGGATTATAAGCATGAACCACCATGCCCAGCTCAGGATGAATCTTGATTGGCCCAAAAATCATGATAACCTTTCTTCTCTTCACTAATGATTGGTTCAGGAATGGCCACATGACTCGGACATGAGACACAAGCCAACATTTCCCAGTTGTGCCCTCTAGGGAAGTTTTTGCCAACCCAATACAAAGAACAGATTTGAATGGAAAGCTTCTTTACCCATTTACCTTTTCTTTCTCTTTGTACTAAGATTGAGAACTTGATATTGGGAACTGTAGCAACCATTTTGGGACCTTGTAGCGCCAACTATGAACACAAATGCCATCTTCTCAAGGATGGCCAAGGAGGAGAGGGAACCAAAGGCTGAGGAACCTCATTAGCCAGATGCACATATCCTGAACTGCTATCTCTTGGCATCTTATTATTGAAGATTAGAAACGCATATTTGTTCAAGCCAAAAGCTTTCCTAGGTGACACAAAGCCGTCACTTTTTGTTTTGTTTTGTTTTGTTTTATAAAGTAGGATTTGTGAGCATAGAGACACTCACTGTTTTGGAGACACAGCTGAAGTTTTGTTGAATATCAGATACTTTCTTAGACATATTCTGCCCTAGGGAGACTTGCAAGGAAGCAGATCATCCAAGCCTTCACCTCCCCTTGGCGACAGGGAGTGGGGTGGCAGGAACAAAGCGGGTGGGGGAAGGGAGCACCTGGCACAGGCTCCCAGCAGGGCATCCCAGGGCTGCTGTAGGGCTTGTTTACTTAAGGGGCTATGGCGATGCCAGCCCACAGCACATTCCCAATCCAGACACTGCTTCAGCAACATCTTCCCAGAGTTTTGAACTCACCTCCCTCTTCCTTCCAAGCCACTTCACCTCTAGGATCACTCCTGAAAAATTAAATCAAAATTAAATGAGCAAAAGGCCATGAAAGCCTTTAATATAAACATTTTCATCACAGTCACAAATGCCATAGTTAAAAAAACAACTGGATAAATCTAAATTTCCTACAATAGGGGAAGAATTAAAGAATTATCTGCTTGATAAAATATTACCTGGCTGTGAAAAATGGTATTGACAAGTTCATAATATAGCACAGAAAAAGGCAGTTATAACACTATATATATATATGATCTCAATTATATAAAGATGACACAGGGAAAAAATAAACCAAGAAAGAAATACACTAATATGCTAACAGTGATTTTGCCTGGTCAAGGTTATTATGGGGACTTTGTTAGGGAATTTTTCCTGCTGTTCTATATTTTTCCATTTTGCCTGTATGTTCTACTTTTGTGAGCAGAAAGAATAAAATTGACTTTTCTTTTTAAAGCTTCCAGGACCCTCCACTGTGTGAGATCATTGCTGCTGTCTCCCCTCCAGTAAAGCAGGTAATCAGGGGCTGCCTGGAGCGGATGACCCCCTCTGCAAAAAGGGCCAGAATGAGAACAGCTTCCAAACCCAGCATATTTGATTAATAGCTTGAAATGCTTTCAACAGGCAAAGGGAGTGGGGGGGGAAAAGGGAAGATCAACACCCTATTTTTAAATGGTGACGTCAGCTCACAGGAACTAAAGGCAAAAAAGAGGTGTACACCACTTGGGCCTTATGCAAATATATGTAAATTAGGCCAAGTCTCTGGCTAAGCAAGAATTCTGGTTCTGGGCTCCCACCTGGCTCCTGGGTATCCCTGAGAAGGGAAGGGAGGAGGAGAGAAGGCACAATAGTGACCATCATTCACTGAGTTCCCGTTGAGTGCCCAGCTTGCAAAGCATTTTCACAGCCTGGAGCTCTTCCAACTCCCACCATCACTGAGGTGTAGATAAGATTATCATCCACAGAGAAGTAGCTCCAGAGCTGGTGGAGCCTGGTATGAAGCTAGGCATCCCTTAGGGACAAGGGATAGGGCTGAGTCAGTACTTAAAAGGAAGGAGAAATGCAGACTGCTGGGACCCCAAAAGGCTGGAGATCTGAGACCCCTGGCTGTGCTGCCCTGAGACATTGAGGCATGATAGGTGCAAGTCCCTGACAGTCCTTGGACTTCACCTGGCCCCTGCACTTGCAGAGCCCTCTTCCTGGATACTCCCTGCTGACACCCCCTAGCTTGCTGTAGGTCCCAGTGGGCTCTTTGCTCAAAGGTCAAGCTCATCAGAGGGGCCTCTCCTGACTACTCAGCAGAGCGTCACCTGCCCCTCCTGGTAGCACTCACCACCTCTTTGACTTACTAGAGATACATCTGCTTATTGATAAGAAAATGTGCTCTGTGAGAGCAGGGAGTTAGCTTTCACGTTTATGTTTGTGTTTTCAACATCTGGTATTCTCTTGATGTTCAAGACATGTGTGTCAAACAAAGTGACAAATGTAAATGCTTCTTTAGTTCCCCCACACCCAATCTTGGACAATGACCCACAATAATAAACACAAACTTACTAATGTATGTGATTGTTTATAACAAACATTTCTGAGCTCATATTTTTACATTCCTTTCCTCAGTTATTCTTTGCATCAACCCCTTAAGCAGGAAACACAATATTCCCATTAAACAGCTGTAGAAATGGAGTCAGGGAAACCAGCCAGAATCGGCCAGTGCAATCAGCAGAGTAGGAGTTGGATCAAGCACGTCTGTTTCTAGAACCTACTTTCCTATTCGTCATATAATGCCCTGGGTCAGTTCTACTGAACTGGAGCACAGAAGCCATACCTGCCTTTTTCATTGCTGTGTTCTCAGCACCTGGCACCAACTGCAGCAGTGTGTGTGACAAATGTTAACTGACTCAGGGTTTTTTTTAAAGAGGGTCCATGGGTGGCAGGGGCAGCATTACTAGGAACTTGTTAGAAATGGTGATTCCCAGGTCCCACTGCAGACCCACTCAGTCACATCCATGCACACCAGAGTGTGAGAACCACTGGCAGGACTCCAAACCGATGCCTTCACCCTAAAGCAGGGCCCACTGTCCAAAGGCTGAAAACCTTGTGAAATGTGGACTTAGCAGTTTCCAGTTGTCCTACCTCATTCCTGGGAACTATTAAAGGGAAAGTTTTCAGCTCCAATTTGAGGCCTTTGATTTCAGCCTCATCTGGCAGGGAAGATGCCAGCTTGTCAGAGGGAGTGAGCAGGGAGCTGGGAGTGATGGAGTTGGAGCGGAGGATCTATTATTAATTACCATGTAACATTGATTAAGAGCCCACAGGGCACCGCAGCTGCAGGAGCTTGGGAAGCCTGTGCTCCTGCCTGCAGGGGAAAATGATTAGCAACATTATGAAAGGAAATATTCATCCTGGACTGGCCCTGAGCAAACCCCTGTAGGAATGGGGAATTTTCTTCTCTCTCAGGGATCTTTCTGTCTAGACTGGGACAGTTGTCTCCACAGCCCAGGACAGACCTGCTAGAGCAGGAAGATAAACCTGCTGATTTTCTACCCTGCCTGCAGCTTCCAGGTAGATTGGCAGGTTGGTAGATCAGAGAGTGTAGCTCCAGGGGCTAGAGATGCCCAATTTGGCCTCTCAAGAAAGTAGTTCAAGGTGGCTGAGTTTTTCTGATTTCTTTTTTGAGAGATAGGGGCAATTTGGGTTTGATGTCACATCTCCTAATTTTTAAATATGGTTAAGACAGATTCTGGTTTAGCAAGTTTTCCAGCTACTCAACTACTCTTGTCACATTTAATTCTTGCAACGACCCCATTTCCAATTTCTAGAGAAAGAAACAGTCAGAATGGTCACTCACACAAGTTGGTAGAGCAGCTGAGTCTTTGGCTTTCTCCAATAAATCTCTTGGTGTTCTCATATCTTACCTCTGTGTCCCCAAACTATCCAAACAAAAGCCATTTCAGAATGTCTATGGTGTTTGCCCACTCCAAGCTATGTCCTTCTGAACTGTGTCTCATTTCCAGATGTTGTATAGAAACCCCCAAACAACATATCTGGGTATGTGAAGTTAAGCACCCCATTTTCTCCCCTATACTATGCTTCTCCAGGAAGCTTGATGCCAAGAAGCCAAGTCCCTCCCTGTCAGTGAGCCTCTGACCTTTGACCTCACATTTCCAATGGGGTCAGTAGGACTGGCCAGTCACCCCTCTCTTAGTTCCATAGAACCCTTATTTTTTATGCCACTGCCTTGCTGGGATATCTTAAATAATTCTCCACCCTTCTCCAAAACTCAATGTCTCTATATGCCAGGGAAGAGCACTTGAACCCCCAGTCAAGTTCCTGACCTCACCAATCCTATGATCAAGCCATTGTAAAGTTATTGGGAAACACCAGACTCAGAAGGAAGACTTCTTGGGTAACAATGATGATGGTAGTGGGAATGCCAAGATGCTGGCTAGCACCTGTGTAATGCAAATAATGGGCCAGGCTCTATGCAAAACCCTCACCTGACCCTGTGAAAAAGGTGGTCTTAAAAGGGCCTTTTCACAGAAGTTGAAGCTGAAGAGCAGTGTGACGATTAGAATGTGTCCCCCAAAAGGCCTGTTTCAGAAATACAATCCCTAACGTAGCAGTGCTGGGATATGAGACCAGGGAGAGGTGTTTAGATCATGAAATCTCTGCCCTCATGAACAAATTGATTTGATTATAAAAAGGCTTCAGGCCGTAAATTCCTTCACTTTCTCTCTAACTCTTTCCATCTCTCTCCCCTTGTGTTCTCTTGCTCTGCCACCTTCTGCCCCGGGACAACACAGAAAGAAGACTCTTACCAGATGTTAGATCCCTGATCTTGGACTTCCCAGCTGCCACAACCATGAGTCCACTAACCTTCCATTGTTTATAAATGAGCTGCCCATAGTATTCCAGTATAGCAGCCCAAAATAGATGAGGACACCTAGTGAGGGAAATGTGTGGTGTCCACACTGTGTCCTCTCCCACGGCCAAGCAATGTGAAGCTTGCTGGCTCCTTCTAAATTCTCCATTTCTAGTCCAAACCACACTAGGTCCCCGGAGGCTGAGCAAGCTGCTCTGTTTCCCAATAAACCATTTTGAATCTTGAGGACTTATTAAGGCATCCACAATTCGGGGTAGAGTTTTCACACTGGTACAGCTGGTCACTGATCCCCAAGGAGGTAGGGGGCAGTGCTCCATCCCTGCAGGTATGCAAACCAAAGTCATGCTACAGGAGAATGTTGTAGCAAGAATTCCAACACTTGATGGAAGGCATAAAGCCCAGGCTGAAAAACAAGCAAACAAAAAAAGAGCTGAGAATCAGACATCTTGGTTGGATCAACTTACTTTGCTGAGTAACCTTGAGTAAGTGGCTCAACTTCTCTCAGCTTAATTTCTTTGCCTTGAAAACAGAACTAATAATAGTACCTTCCTCCCTGTCTGCATTACGGCAAGATTACATAAATTAATATGTGTGGAACATTTAGCAGAGTGCCTGACACAGTAAATTTATAAAGTGTTAGTTATTACTTGCAAACTTTTGCTTTTAACTTTGGAGTCCTGTCTATCAATGAGAATTTCATGATGCTACATAAGAAATAGGCCAAAGAAAATATGCCTTAACTGATAGACTAGGGCCAGGAGCACAGGAACCCATTAAGGCAGTTCCCTTCCTTGCCATAGTCACTTCAACACCCCATCCAGGGATGGGAGACCAATATACCACAAAACTCTGTATCACCACAGCCCCTCCACCTCAGAGGCTGGTCAAAGACTCAAATGATCTTTGCCATTAAAATCCAGTCTGCTTGGCCTCCTCAAAACTGGAGCATTCTGTCCAGGGGTGGTGGCACATGACTGTAATCCCAGCACTCAGGAGGCTGAGGCAGGAGTTTGAGGCCAGCCTGGGCTACAAAGTAAGTTCAAGGCCAGCCTGAACTGCATGGTGAAACTCTTTCTCAAAAAGCCAAAAAGAAGGAAAAAAGAAAAAAATAAAAAAGAGCATTCTGCTGCCATGTTGTACCAACGGGGAAACTGAAAACCTGTAATGGAACTGGGTGCTTACTGAGGCCTCTGGGCAGAACTGGGTGCTTACCGAGGTCTCTGGGAAGAATTGGGTGCTTACCGAAGCCTCTGGGCAGTTAAGGGACGAGTGCTGTCTGGAGAACAGAGGGCATCTTAGCTACTTTGTCAAAAACAACAGCAACCAAGTCATGTCCCTGTGGAGACCAGTGACCCTGTCTGGACCTTGACCCAGATGAACAACACACTTCTCAGTGTCACCTTCTCAGAGCTTCCCCAGAGCCTTTCACAGCAGGAAGCTGCCCCAGAAGGAGGCATAGCCTACTGGGAAGTCAGCAAGAGGAAATAACATTCAGAGGAAGGAATCAAGGAGCAGACTCCCAATGCCAGCAGGGCAAGAAAAGAGGAGGCTGAGAACCGGGGTGGAGTGAGGCAGCTCGGCCTCTCAGACACAATGAAGCACCAGCAGCCAAGCCAGGACCAAGCTGGGAGGGGAACCAGGAACCAGTAATCCCAGGAGACCGCCCCCCACACCTGCCACAACACCTCCAGGACTAGGCAGCTGTCCTCGGGGATGAGGCCATGTTGAATGTCTGGCAGGATCCACCTGCGGCCTCCCAGCAGAGAGGCCAGTGAGGCCAGACCCTGACCACACAGAGGGGACGCCAGCCAGAGAGGAGATTCCCAAGCCAGACAGTGGGCCAGGCACAGCTGGGACCACCCCTCAGGCATCTGAGGCCTTGTCCAAGCAACTACGGTCATAACAACACTACTATAGTGTGAATTACTCTTTTCTCCCAAATGCTTACTACAGGGTAGACACAAATTGAAGTCCTTCCCATGCCAGAACTGCTTTTGTTTTGATTACCACCCTGGGGAAGTAATCACGACTCCCATTTTACAGATGAGGAAACTGAGGCATAAGGATGTACAAAAGCCCTCCCGAGACCACATAGCTGGCACTTGGGGGAGCTGGGAGTCAGGCCCAGCAGCCTAGTTGCACACCCCACATCTGGATCACCATGCTGCTGCTGGTGGAGGACCTTCTCTCCAGAAAGGTGGACATCAGTGAGCAAAGGGACAACCAGGAACAAGGAACCACTGTAGGCTATAGGGCTGTGGCCAGTGGCTTCCTCCATACCAATGTCCCCAGCTTCCTTCGTGACTAGGAGTGGCACATGACACTGACCCGGCCAGTACAACTGACACGGTGGGCCTCACACTGGAAAGCCCTTTCCTTTGGGCCTACCCCTCCTCCCCCACCCCTGCTCCTTACAAGGAACAGGGGTGCAACACTTGCCATGAGGCTGTCACTTTGCAAGCAGCAGACAACAGAAATGAGAATGAAGGACTACATGTTAGAGGTGCCAAAGATAAATGGCAACAGGGCTGGATCCCCAGTGATGTTGATAAGAGTCACAATCCCAGGTGTACCCCCTGCCATATATGAGCCAAATAAAATACGCCTCCATAACAGGGTTTCTATCACTTACAGATGAGCCTGTTCCTAACTTTCCTAATAGCAAGGCTTACGTGGGATCCTAGAACTGCCTAAGCCCAAGTCTATGATCCCTCTCTGGGGCCACCCTGCCTCCCACTATCACACACTCCCTTCCTCTCTCTCCCCAAATACTCCAGCACTAGGCCTTTGCTTGGACCATACTGAAAAATGCTCCTCTGGCCACCCGGTGACCAGCCACCAGGACAGTCCCCCTGGACAATCCTAACGAATGAATGGGGATACATGTCTTGCCATGAAGACTCCAGGCCCCAAGTCTCCAGCCTGTGAGTTTCCGGAAAGCACACTGACTCTGCCCACAGTCACCAATCATGTCCTTGTGCCTGTGACCACTAGAAAATCAGAGGGGAGGACATCGCACTGTAGGCACTCACAGTGGACAATGCCAGCAGCATCTCTGTCTCCCGAGCTCACAGCTTGGTGGAAGTGCATAGTAAGCAAGGGAACAGGAGATTCTCTTGACACTGCTCACATTTACCAGGCACTTTACTGTTTATATCATCTGCCTGCACCTACTTGACAACTCTTCAAAGTAGAACCCACATTCCCATTTCCAAGAAGAAACAACGGCATTAAGAGAAGTACTTACTCAAATCAGTCCCAAGGTCACCTAGCATGCCCATGAGGCAACTGAGCTGGACCTAGATTTGCCTGGCTGCTCTGTACCCCCGAGGTTGCCCTCTGCAGTGGGATAGGTTGCTCTGGGTGCCACCCAACCAGTTGACTGAACAACAGCCTCTACCAAGTTTAGAGCCAGGCTTGGACGAGGTGCTAACAGCTCCATGCACCTCCCTCACTAAGTTATTGGCCCTGGTGGTTCTTTAATTATTCATCCCCACCAAGCACCAGGCCTGGGGCTTCAGCCGCGCTTCTGGAGTTCACTCACAGGGGAGCCTGGGTAATGGGTCCAGACCTTCGAGAAGTCTGTCTGCCCACAAATGTTCCCTGCTCCTTCCACATCATTCCCAGCAGGCACGGTGGAGTATGACAGCGAGCCAGGAGACTTCAAAGATTCCAGGGCTGGGCTGTTTGCTGTGTTGATGGTTAAACCCTCCTGGCCCGATTTCCATTCCATCTAGCCTGAGGTCTTTCAGACTCTGCTAAATGGGATGCCAGGTAAGTACTGAGGGTCTGTGAGGGTTAGGGTGGAAAGACTGCTTCGGGGCAGTGATGGGAAGCAGCCATTCCAACCAATGCTGAGGGATGGAGGAACACCCCTCTTCTGTTCCCACACAGACTGAGCCAAAGGCCCAGCTCAAATCCTGGCTCTGGCACTGCCAGCTGTGTATTCTCAGAAAAATCACTCACCCTTTCTGATCAGATGCATTTAATGTAAAATGGAGATTCATCCATTCCCACAAATTTGTACGGGGCCTCTACTTAGTGTCAGGCACTGTGGAAGCAGCAGTGAAAATAATAACAATGTGCCAGCTGTGGTGATGCATGCCCGTACCCCAGACACTTAGGGATGGTGGGCAGGTGAGGCGAGAGGCCACAAGCTCAAGACAGCCTAAACAACTCAGCAAGACTCTGTCTCAAAATGAAAATGGAGGGGAGGGGGATGCAGCTCAGGGGTAAAGCACACCAAGGCTTGATCCCGAGTACTGCAAATCAATAATAATAACCTTGCAGGACTTTTGTAAAGATCAGAGTTAATTTATCTAAACCACTACAGTAAGTACTCCATACATGACTATTATTATTGCTTTTGTAATTATATGAGGATTTAGGCATTTTATTCATATATATATATATATATATATATATATATATATATGTATATAATTATTTTCTATCACTCACCCTATAGGGTCATTGTTACATCTGCAGCAAGGGCCCCTGCTCGGATACATGCCCGTACACACACCAGTCATTATGAGAAATTACTTCCTTCTGCACAACAGCCTTTGCCTTATTTCTCCTAGCTCGTCTTCTTCTTCGTTCAGTTCTAGCCCAGCCTGCTTCCTAGAAGGAATAGGGGCACAGGGTCAATAAGGTTTCCTCGGGCATTTACTCACCCATTCATTTATTTACTCAAGAAAGAGTTACAAAGTCCCATGTAGGACCAGGCCCAGTTCTAGGCCTCGAGGACACAGCTGTGACCAACACAGATAGTCTCTGCCCTTGTCCCGTCTACATCCTAGAAGTGAAGACAGGAAAAATATCGTGCAGCAGGTCTCCTTCCTGCAGGAATATGTTGTAAATCCCCCAGGGATGCCTGAGGCCATGGGTCCCCAGGGCTACCTATGCTATGTTTTGCCCTACACATAACAAAATTTCACTTATAAATTACACACAGTAAGACATTAACAATAATATAGTAAAATAGAACAGCTACAATGTATCACAATGAAAATGATGTGAATATGGTGTCTCTCGGAACATTTCACTACACCACACTCACCCTTGTGACAATGCGACATCCTCCGGGGAGATGAGTGACACAGTGTCAGGCTGCTGTGGACAGTCCAACCATATGATGAACCAGGAGGAGGACCGTGGAGTCATGGCAACCGTGGTTGATGGCAAGTAATTGAGACCAAAGAAAATAGAACTGCGGACAAGGTCAAGTGAGGGATGAGGTCAAGTGAGGTAGAAGGGACATTAGGAGAAGAGAGAGGGCCATGTCAGGTTGGCCTGTACCGTTCTCTTTGCTGAGGAGGTGACATTTCGATGGAGACCTGGATGAGGCAGAAGAGGAAGTCCTGGGGGGTTCTGGGGGAAAAGAGCTTCATGTGGGGAATATGAGGGCAAAGGTTGAAGGTGGAAAGAAGGTTGTCAAAAGAAGGCAGCCCAGAGGGCAGCCTGCCCACCTCCAGCAGCAGTGCAGTAGGCACAAAGGCACCAACGATATCAGGCAACCATTAGACACCTAGGATAGTGCCTAAGGGGGAACTGCAAGCTCCAGCCAGCCACTCCCTGAACAATTAGGGGAACTGAGATCAAAGAGGGGAGGTCATTTCTTACGCCATCCATCAGTGACTAAGCTGACCACAATCATTGCCTTCCAGGTGTGAGGTTAAGGGGTTCAGGCAGATCCCTGCAGACATTCAGGGTCAGAGTGGAAAGGCAGGAATGTGAACCTCTTCTGCCCCCAGCCATGCTTGTCCTCCTGCTCAGAGAACAACAGGAACCAGATAACAGCCTCCATTCGTGCTCTGCATCTGGGAACCATGGTTACGGCTGCCGCTTGATTAGCAGGGGGTCCAGATGCATTCAAGCCACCCCCTAGCTCCTAGAGGTTGCATGAGAAGCAGAACCAAGAGCCAGGGAACAAGCTGGGGGTCACTGGTCGCCCCTGGATACCACCCGATAACCCTCCCCCTCCCGAACTTATCATCCGGGCAACACGCACCACCGCGAAATCCTTTTTAGAGCTCTGAATTAAAAATAAATTTGCAAGCACATAACCAGATGTTACATGGGGAAAAGATAAATAACTCAGCTGTCAAGGAACTGCCTCATCTCAGTCAACCCTCTCTCTTTCACAAGGTTTTAATTTTTAATTTCACAGCGGTAACTATAGCAACCTGCAAAAATAATATATTCCAAAGCAAAACAACTTTCTTGGCTCGGGTTTGGCATCTCCATGTTCCCTCCTTCCCTCATCTCCACCATCTTCACACAGGTCTGCACCCAGAGTTGAAGAGCACCCTCAGCTTTGGTTTCATTCATTCATTCATTCATTCATTCATATCCAAGGATCCCTTGGCACCCAGGTCCATAGAACTCTCAATTCAGGTAATAGGACATTGAACAATGGATTCAGAACCTGAGGGACACCACGCTATCCTGACATGCTTGGTTCCTAAGATTTGAGACCGGGTTAACCTGGGTAGCGAGGGTCCTAATTGTCCCGATGTTGGTTCTGGGCATTGGGTTAACAGGGAAGAGGACGCAGGCTGCCTTTAAGAATCTCACAGTCCTGTGTGGGAGAAAGCATAAACACGTAGTCACAATCCAGGAAGACTTGGACAAAAGAGACAAATAATACACTATTGGGTCACAAAAGAAGAAGAGGTCGTCATGTCCTAAGGTGGTCTGAGAAGGCCTCTGAGAGGAGGTGACTTCTGAGATGAGCCTTGCTGGATGAGTAGAAGCTTTCAGAGTGAATCAGATAGGGAGGCGCATACCAGGCAGATGCATCGCGCACACGAAGGCAGAGATGTGAGGAGGCTGGCACAGCCTGTGCCTAGGAGAATGGCTGGACCTCGGGAAGGGCTGAAGTGGGAAGAAACATGCAAAGCTCCAACCATGAGTTGAGGACTTCTAGATCTGAACAGTAGGGTGGACACACAATATTTTGAGAGCTGATGCTAGGGAGAGGTGTAAGGAATGGATTAAAGGGGAAGAAATGATGCTCGGTAGCTGCAGGAAAGAAGAGAGTGAAAGGCTTGGTTTGGGCTCCCTTATCCAAAGGGCTAATTTTATTTTGGAAGGATCCCCAGAAAGCACTGATATACCGGGAAGGGAGATGGGGAGGTGAGGCGGAGAAGGGAAGGGCACTAGTAAATGTTTATTAGCAAGCCCCTTACACCAAGGGCGACTGAGGCTCCTTTGCTGCTGTGGGTGGGTGTTGCTGAGTGCCACGGAGCTGCCCCTCCACCACTCCAGAGTGAGCAGAGAAGCTGGAGTGTTTACATGGTAATTCCTACAGCAATAGGTTGAGGTTTGCTCCCAGGGGAATCTGATCATCCCTGGACTTGGGAGCAGGGCAGGCTCCAGAGCCAGAGAAAATCTTCATGCAGAGAAAAATGTACGTGCCAGCAGCTCTATAAAGAGCCAGCATGCCCAGAAACTGGAGAAAGGACCAAAGGAAAATGGGGGCAGGGCATCTGGAACATGACCCTTGGAAAAGCGGGCACACACACACACACTGGTCCATGTAACTGGCTCAGGCAGATTATAGGAAATATGTCCCATATGGAGGGAGATGAAGACCATCCTGGATCCAATCCAGCAAAGGGTGCCATGTGGAACAGACCTAAGACCAGAGGCCACCCAAATGCAACTCCAAGGATACCTGGACCAGCCATCTCTCCAAATGAGGAGTCACAGCAAAGCAGAGTTGTTCCTTCAGTCTCTGCTTACAGGTGAAATGTAGCAAGGGAAGATGTTGGGTAGAAAAATGTACATGCAAGGACATATTGCTGCACTGACCTGCACTGCCACATAGTGTGGCACTGACCTTGGGCAAGCTTCACTCATCTGGCCTTAGTTTCCCCTTCCATAAGATGCTCACATAAGAGCCTGTTGTAGCAGCTTGTGAGGATGTAACTAAATGATGTACAGAGATGCCTAGAAGCTACCTGCAACTAGCATTTTAACAGGACTTTCTGAGTGTGACACCCATGCTGAACCTCAGGAATCTGATGATTATCAAGCAGGCATGGTTCCTGCCCTTGTGACGCCTACAGCCTTGTGGACATGCTGAAGAGCTTTATATAGAGTGTTGGAGAAAGTCGGATAAAAAATTATGCATAAAGCATGATTCTAATTTTGTTTGAACACACACTCACAAAGGCCCAAGGGATACACATTAAATGTAATGGTAGTTAACACTAGATGGTGAAATTGAAGGTGGCTTGCATTTCTACAATTCCTTTTTATGTTTTCTCTTTCTTTTAAAATGTTCACAGTGGACTGTGTTACCTGAATTGTTATTTTTGAAAAAGAAAACAAGCCTGCTTCTTTCTCTGACTCCCTGCCTATTGCACATCTTATTGGTTTCCTCGGGAACCAGGAGCTCCCCACTCTTGGGACACTGATGGGTGCTTTCCAGGGTCTGCCAACTGCTGGGAAGGGGCAGGGGTTCGGAGTTCCCATCAGAGCAGCCATCCCACTCTATCTGATGGTGGGCAGGGAGGAATTGCTGAACCTGTGAAAACAGGTCTGCCCTGGGGTCAGGAGAGATTTGTGTTCACCCTTGTCTGTGACTGCAGAGAAAGCCTATCCAAGGCGGAGGCTCACTGGGAATAGCCCCATTTGTCTAGCTATCCAAGCTGGGCTCTCTGAACACTCTTTCTATAATATGCTGACATCTATTCTTCCTCTCTAGGCTCCTGGTCTCCCACTGTTTCTGCAGCGGAAGAGGAAGAAAGCTTACATGTTCAGTCCACCATAAAACCATGTGGTCCACACCAAGCTCCTAAAAATTTACTATTAATCAAGATATGTGCACTCATTTTTCTAAATAGGCCCAATACTCTTGGAAAGGTATATTGAGGCCCCTGTAGTGGACTTGATGGTATTATTGGTTTGGGTTCCATTTGGGGGAAGTAGCCCCCTACCTACCATGTGGGCTGCATGGGGCTCACTCTGAGACCACTCAAGCAGAGGTAGTTACCACCCCATGCAGCACCCAAGTGATTTTTCTGGGATTTATAAATGGACACACACTTGAGTATATGGAACATAGGAGAAAGACACCCACTTTCCTGCTGGGATTGCTGATCTTGGAATATGTGCTTTGGGGCTATCTTCTAGTGGCCACCTACCCTTAACACATGTAGGGAGCCTCTTTGTTGGACAATCAAGCAGAAAGCCTTGTCAACTCCCTTTATCAGCCATTTCTGAAACTGCCTTCCTAGACCAGAAGTTTTTTCTTAAGTAGTCTGAGTTGGGTTTTTGTCAACTGAAGCTGAAGGAATCCTGGCCACCACATTGCAGTGGGCATCTAATGGTTAGAGAGGTTTGTGGCAACCCAGAATTCATGTCTATCTCCTAAGCACCCTGGTTGTTTAGAGCTTTCACCTCTTCTCCACTGAATTAGTCTAAGGTGATCATGAGTGCTGAAACCATTGTCATCTTCACGTCTAGGTCACTACCCACATCCCCACACAGACAAGGAGGTTAGCCAGGAGTCTACTGGGCCAGCCCTAGAACTTCGTCCATACCCATCCACATCCTGCCTTTTCTTTTCCTCTTCTGATGGATATTGAGGATCCAGGAAAGAACCCAAGACCCCAAAGGATGTCAGAAGCACTGGATGGAAGGCCAGAACCCCAGATGACCATGTGGCATGGATCTACGTGGAACTGTGACAGCAGTGGTGAATAAGCTTTGAGTGTGCTGGGCCAGTGAGATTCAGGGCTGTTGTTACGGCAGTCACCTGGCCTTCACTAGTGGCACCTTGCAGAGCTACACAAAAGCTCTGCTTCTGAGGGAATCTCAGCTTCCTACTGGACCACAAATATTTATTGAGCTCTTGGTCTGTGCTTGCGCAACCTCCCTGAGCTTCTCTTTATCCCACACTGCCCACGGCTGCCTCTCTTCACATCTGTCTTCTCCATATGGACCTTGAGTTTCCCAAGAGATGGGTCCTTATCTGTCTTCCTCCTTTACACCATGTCCTGGGTATCTAGTGAATTGCCAGGTACATAGCAAGTATTGGGCAGTTGAATTTGTGAAATGACCGGATGTACAATGGAGGTAAGTACAGATAAAATGAACTCAACAGAGTAGCCCAATAATAGGATAGGCACAGCTTTCAGAGAAAGGGTCAGGATTTTTTCTACCCCAAACCCTCCAGAATTCGGTTCTCCCCAGTCCCTGGCAGATACCAAATTCCATGCAAGGGGAAGGATAGGAAACAGCTGCTTCTCCAAAGGAGCCCCCATCACAGAGGCTCTGGGCTGCAGCAGGGGTGAGGCAACACTTCAGGAAATAACAATTCCAAGGCTGGTGCTGTGAGAGCAGACTTCTCACCCCTGTCTGGGTGTGGAGGTGGGTGTGGGGTGCCTCTGGGGTAAAGCATCCTTCTCACAGTGTCAATTCTCATGTCAAAAATGATTAACTCCTTGCACATTGCCCTACTTGCTCCAGCCTGGTTCTATGGATTTGGCCCTAGACTCATGGGGAATGTCTGACTTTGGGTGGAGTGGGTTAGCCATGCTATGCCCAAGCAGAATAATGCAGTAGTACTGTGTTGTTTGGGCTCTGCCACCAGAGTGCTCAGGTTCAAATCCCGGATCTGGTTATTTACTAAGAAACTTTGGACTCAGCCTCTCTGGGCCTCAGTTTTCTCATCTACAACGGAATAATGGATGACAATACCCCCATTAGAGGACTGTCACAAAGATGATTTCATTGCTTTGTGAACTAACGGAGTTGTGTTTAAAAACATCTTTGTTTTCTTTAGTAACTACCAACAACTAAACTGATATAAACAAAAATTCTGAAAGGTTCCCAGTAATTTTCAAAAGAGTATAAAGGAGTCCTGAGACCAAGAATTTGGAAGCCACTGCTCCATGGCAATTTCCCACTAAACATGGCCTATAACTGACACTGGTTGACCACCTCTGCCTCTCCCTGAAGGCCCCAGTGGGGAAATGGTGCCCTGGCCAGCTGGCCAGCTTAAGCACCTCACCCCAGAGCCACGAAGTTTAAGTCCCCAGCAGATGGCCACCTCAGATCCTGCCAGTCACCACATTTCAGTGAATTGTACTCACTCTTCAAGGCCCACTCACACCTGCCTGTTTGCTTGTCCCAACCACATGGAGCCCTCGGTCCTCTGAGCTCACACAGCACTTGTCCTGCCAGGGAAGCTGATGGCCAGTATGGTTGGATGGCTTTTTCTCAGGGTCGTCATCTTTCCCACCAGACTCCATGCTGCTCCTGGCTTTGCATTCAGCCAGGCTTTGCATTTGCATGGATCCAAACTATGTAACCCTGGGCAAGCCACTTCCCCTGAGCTTTTTCCTCATTTGTAAAATGGGGCAGTTGTAGGAGGGAGGCTTACATGGACTAATTCATCTGTATTTGTTTGCTAGGACTGAAGGAACAAGGTGACACAGGTGGCTTCAGCCACAGGAACGATTTTCTCACAGTTGTCACAAATAGGAGTCCACAGTCAAGGTGTCAGCAGACTTACTTCCTTATTAGCCTCTCTCCTTGGCTTGCAGACAGCTGTCTTCTCCCTGCGTCTTCACACAGTCTGTGTCTGTGTCCTAACTTCTTTTTTTTTTTTAATTTATGGAAAAGAAGACCTCCTTTTCAAATAAGGACAAAATATTGGATTAAGGCCCACCTTTGTGACCTCATTTTAAGATACTACCTCTTTAAAGACCCTATCTCCAGTTATATTCATATTCTGAGGTACTGGGAGCTGGGACTTCAGCATGGGAATTTGCCAGGAACACACGATACAGATACAAGAGTGTCTGAAACATTCCGCTGGGACTGGCACCTATGTCAGAGCTGTACTTCTCGTCCCTCTGCCCGAGCACACAGGGCTATGATCAGTGGCCTGGGCCAGGCGTCAGCCTCTGAGCCTGAGCTGTGCAGGGATCAGGCATGATCTTGGGCCAGGCTGTTTCCTTAGCCAGAAAATGTCCAAAGGGGGCTGTGTACCGGACTTACTGGGCACCCACTGAGCCATCGCTAGCTTTGTGATCTTGAGTCAGCCCTTCGCTTTCCCTGAACTTTAATTCTCAAACTAGCAAAAGGGAGGAAATGCCTTGCAGAGTGACAAGGGTAAAATAAGATCAAAGTTGTGATTTTAAAGTTGTGGTCATGCAACAACTATTTTTATTGAGCTCCTACTGTGTGCCAGGTACTGTTCTGGATTCTGGGGATATATAGCAGTAAGCAAAACAGACAAAAATCCCGACTCTGTTACAGCTGACATTATCCTAGGAACTGTAAGACATTAATACAAATAAGCTAGTAAAATACACAGCCTATCAGATGGTGATACTTGCTGTGAAGGAGTAATAATTAAAACAAGAACAGGACTCATAGAGTCAGGGAGGCATGGGGGAGTGCTGCAGTCTTACATAGGATGGCCAGGGAAGGCATCTCCACAAAGACTGGCCATGGTGAGGGACCGTGCAGATACCTGGGTGAAGAGCTGTGTAGCCAGAAGGGCCACGAGTGAGCCATTGCTGCCACTAAGTGAGCAAGGAAGGAGACCAGCCCCAGTGAGGTCGGAGTGATAGCAGGGTCAGCCAGAGCAAGGCTCACCGGTCATTGTGAGGACTTGGTCTTTTCCTCTGCAGGCACTGGGACTGAGCAGAGCACAGGAGGGGCATGACCTCACTTAGATTTACTAACAGAGTGTAACTCAGGTGACAAGATGAGATTGCAGCCAGCTCTTCGGCTCACAGAGGCCTGCGTGCTTCAGTGGAATCTCTGTTTCTGGCTTCCCTTGCGCCCCAGCCCTGCTCAGGCCCAGCCATGGCACAGATATGCCTTGTCCCCACACATGCACCCCGCCCCACAGTCAGTCTGGTCAGCCTCACCTTGTCCCTCACCTCTCAGGCTGTACTTCACACATCCTTGAAGCCAGCTGAATCCAAGGTATATCCTTATCTACCCCTTCACAACACTTAGCACCATCTGATAGGCTGTGTATTTACCACTGTCTGAGAACCAAGCAGCAGTGAGAAGCCAGGTCTGGTCACCCAAATGCTGAGCTGGAATGCTTGCTACTTAGAATCTCTGTGCTTCTGTAAAATGGGAGTGAAATAACAGACCTTTGAAAAGAGACCTAATTGTGTAAAGGATAGAAGGATGACATGGTAAGTGATCAGCAATACCTCAGCTGGTCTGTGTGGTCACAAGAATTAAAGAACTAAGGCCCGAAGCGTACCTTGCCTGCCACCACAGGAGAAACACAGGTACGCAGTGTTCACAAGTCTCACTTCTTAACCTCTCCCCACTGAACCTGAGACACCTGTATTTGAAAATAGGGGCTGGACAGAGGATGGCTGCTTTCACCACTGAGTTATGAGTTTTATTGGTCATCTGTCCACAGGACTGTGGTGTAGTATATACAGGAAACATCTTTGGAAATGTTCTGGCATGTTCCATAAATGTCAACAACCATCATGCCACGTGAGAAGGAGCTCCATGCTCCTCTGCTGTCCAGGCCTGGGGGACAATGCAAGCAACGACCAAGAGCACGTGTGTCACAGAAGCCTGTATACAGCAGGGACTTGGCAAATGCTCACTGGAGGCAGCATGAGCACAGCCAGAGACACAGGTTCTGGCTATACAGCTTCCCAAATGTGTGGTTCTCTCTGCACCTCTGCTTCCTCATCTGTGCAGCAGTAGGAGACACTCCTCCCGGCAGGGCCAGTGCAGTGGCGCTTATCAGACACAACAGTACCTGGACTGAGCAGACTCGGGAGTGCACTAGTGTAGGTCTCAGGATGGGGACATCCCACAGCACCTGGTGAGACTCGCAGGAGCCAAATGGTCTGTAATAGAAGGTAGGGATGTGAGCAGGGTTACTGTGTGTGTCTCATAGATGATTCTGTGTTTGATAGGTTTGCTGTGGACTCAGGGAGGAGCAGGTCTCACTGGGAGCCCCTCTTCCTTGTCCAGTTTAGGATAAAGGGGCCCTGGGAATCCCTTCTATGAGAAGGCCCTTCTCTGCCTCTTGGGCTTTGTGAGTGCTTCCCTGTTGCAAAGCACTCATAAGCACCAGATCCCACTTGGGGCACTTTTCCTGTACCCTTGCAGAAGTCTCGTAGACATCCTTTGGGACAGATATTCATATCACTGTCTTTCAAGTGAAGAAATCAAAACACAGACAGGTCCCAGAGTCACATAGGTGGTAAGTGGTGGAGCCAGCATTTGAGCCTAAGACCGAGCCCCTGGATGAGTTTTCTCTAAAACGCATCTTGCCAGCCCAGTAGCTAACATGACCCCTAACAACACTGGCCACCAGGGTTCAAAGCTAGGTCTCCTCCTTTGTTCTCCAAGCCTCAGTTTCCTCATCCAAAAAAAGAAGAGTCAAAGAACCCCCTCATCAGGCTGCAGGGAGGGTAAGTGAGAGGCTGTGTCTGGAGTGACAGGCAATCCGGAGTCGCTAACAGTTCGCTCTAATCCTTCCACATTACCCTTCTTTCAGTCATGCGCTTGGTGCTACACGCGTCTCTAGCTTTCTTATTTCTCTTGCTCGCTGCCATCTCTTCTGAGGCATATCTGTCTTGCTTTGAAAAGCTTTGCTTTGTCACTTCCCTCTATTCCTCGCTCCCTTCTGGGTCCTAAATCCTGGTTCTGCATTTACGGGCTGTATAAACTGAAGCAAGGGCAGGGCAGCCCACCGGGCACTCTGGCTTCGCTCCCTAGACAGTTCTCCTCCCAGTTTCAGTCCAGAGGTTTGGATCTTGCAAGTTAGGGACAAGGCAGGGACTCTGCCTTCCCCTTCACCAGCTCCTACTCCACCTCCTGAGTGAGCTCTTCCCCTATACACTGAGAAGTGCCGACATTTGCCCTGTTTCCTCACCTGTAATGTGGGGTTAATCAAAACCTAACTTCCAAGGCTATAAAGGTGAAATGATTTCTCTGGAAAACAAGCATATCCTTTTTCCTGCTCTGGCCTTGTATAATTTCTTTTGTCTCTGTCTCCCATTCTTTTTCTTTTATGACATTCTCTCTCCTCTCTCTCTTCCCACTCCCCACTTAGAAGTAGACCCAACTCCACAGCCCAAACTGAAAAACTGAACACAGTGGCCGTGCCTCAGGGACCAGAAGCCCCAAGACCCTGCAAACAGCCTTCCAGGCTCCTCTGTTTCCACCCCCTTGCACCCAGGCTGTCCCCAAGATCTAGCCTCCTGCCCCTGCAGCCCAGGGACGATGGGGCTCCATTGTGCAAGAATGGCCCTGCTGCTATGGAAACCAGCGCTCAGGAATCGCTTTGAGAAGATCCATTCCATGGAGCAGCCTGGCCTTGGGGGAGGGGAGAGGCCAAACTCTGCATCTTGGACTTTGCCCTCCCATTACTGGCCGTGTGGTGTTGGGCCAGTCACTTAACCTCTCTGAGCCCTCTCCCCGCTCCCGGCCAGGGAGCCACAGCCCCCATTAGCGATGGGTAATAACGGCCCCAATGACTGAATGCCGCGCTGCGGCTTTCAAGCCTGAAGACACGCCAAATTGCAGTTTGCTTTCATTACCACAAGCTCAAAATATCCCAATGCCAGCTTGCCTGGCGACCCTGTGCAACCGAGGGCTGAACGATTTCCATGATAGAATTCCCTCTCGCAGAGGTGTGGAGTTTGCGCATGTGCACCTGTGCACCACCAAGTCCAGAGCACAGCTGCCCTGAGCCGCAACCCCGACCTGGTGAGAAACCCTGGAGCCGCAGTTCCTCTGCTAAAAAGGAAAAGAGAAGTGAGCATGGTTGCATCTTGATTACGCTATGTGAGCCGGAGCCTCAAGACCAAGGAAGTCATCTACAGACGCTTGTTCCTCGAAATATCTCTCCAGGCCCTCACCCAGCCAGGCCTAGGTCTGAGTTCACCAGCTTGACCCCTGGCTGTAGGACTTCATCACTCTGGAGCTGGGAATGCTATCCCTGAGAAGGCAAGGGGTGTGTCTTTGCTGCCATTGGACTTTGGATACCCATAGCCTGGCCCAGGGCCTGTACCCGGCGGGCTGTAGGACAGGTGGGAACTGGTGACATCCGGTGACTCCTTTTTCTGCTGAGCATTGGTACCCTCACACACATTTCACTGCCCATAACACACTGAACACAGTAACTAACACACAGTTGTGCTGTGTACATACGGCAGCCCCCCGACAAACACATCCACTGTGTTCAACAAGGACCCGTCCTGCTAGAAATCTGGGGTCCCCTGAACAAACCACATGCTTTGCCACCTCCTTGCCTTTGCTCCTGAGGTTCCCTCCTTGGAGAATCCATCTCTGGCCTCTTGAGCCTGGGCCCCACCTCACTCACTAACTCTCCTGACTTTCATAGAACACTGTGACTGCCCAGGATCACACAGGGAGTGTGTGTGGCCACAGAGCCTATGTTGGAAGCCGAGCCTCCCGGGATGCTGAGTCCAGCTGCTCCAAAGAGCAACCGTGCATTCGTTCCGCCAGCCAGGCTGTTTGTTTGTTTTCCCAACAAACATTTATTATGCCCCAGGCAGGCTGCTCTGGTGCTGGGGACCCAGCCATGAACATAGCCAGCCGAGAATGAGAGAGCACACAGCCCAGAGAAGCAGACAGATGCTAAACAAGTAATTACAAGCATGATGGATGCCACAGAGGAAAAGCAGAGGGAGCCCCTGGGAGGGGACAATAGAAGGATGCCAGTGTTCCCCATTTGTGTGTGGGTTTGGGGCAGCCTTGCCCCAGAGGTCATCCTGCCCACAAAGACTCCCCTGTGAAAGGCCCCCCAGGTGTACAGACTCAGCAGCTCGGGAGAAATGGTTCCTTCTGGATTCACACCAGGGAAAAGCAGCCTGAGGTTTGAGGGCCATGTTAGAGGGGCTGGGGGGAAATGTTTTCTAATTATTCACTACATCCTGGGTGGCTCATTCCCTCTGCCAGGATTCTGAAGCATGTTGAATTAACCCCAGCTTGCAGATGGGTAAACCAAGGTCTAGTAGAGCCCAGTGACTCATGCCTGTTGAGCAGGGATTTGAACCCAAGGCTGTCACACTGCACATCTCCAGGAAGGTCCTTAGAGGTGGCCTGACTCCCAGTAGCCCAGCACTTGCTGAGCTGGCGTTACCCATCCCAGGGCACTACCTGTGCTCCGTGAGAGCATTTTAACATGTGATAGCACTGAACATTGCCATGAGTGGTGTCCAGCCAGGGGCCTCCAGCCACCAGGTGGTAGGGCCTCAAGTCTAATCTCGCTGAGCTCCATTTCCTGGCTATCAGGGAGTTGATGGCGATTGTGAGAATTTCCGCCACTCATGTCTCTCTGCCTTCACTCTCCCTCTCCGTCCCTCCCACCAGCCACACTGATGTCCTAGCTCCTCTCAACCGGGCCAGTGCCTCTCCTTGCTCAGCACCTTTGCATATGCTGTTCCCTTTGCTGGACACTCTTCCTCCACACATCTACTTACTCTTCAGAAATGTCACCTTTGCCTAGAGAATTCTCCTGACCACCCGGCAGAAATCATGCACCCTGGATACCCCTCAGCCTGCTTCATTTTGGTGCCTTGTACTATGAGCAGCTCTTAACCTCACCTCCCCTTACCGTAGGAGAAAGGCTTTGTGGTTCATAGTTTTTCCCCAACCAAAGCATTTGACTAGGGCCACCCAGAGTTAACAAGCACTTAGGGGCTCAGTCCAGGCCTCTGTACCTCCCCACTTCCTGTGCAGACCCCTGGCCATCAGGATGCCCCCTCCCCCAACTGGTGGCAGGGTTAGTTCCAAGCATTCTGCCCCTAGCCTGGTAGACAGCAGAGCACAACTGTGACTGTGCAAGCTTTCTGTCTTTGAGGGGACACCCAGGCTGTACCAGTCACAGCAAAGACTCCAGAGAAAGGGGCAATGGATCCCCCTGGGCCTCTGCCGGCGCCCTGGAGCTGGCAGACAGTGGGAAACCAGGCCTTAGCTTGGCAAGGCCTGGGTAGGGGCTCAGTGCCGAGGGCCAGGGCCCTGCCAGCCTCTCTCCCCCAAACAGCTACCAATTGTCTTGGTGGCTCCTGAGTTCCCTGAAGACCTCCCCACTGCCACTCTCTCATGGGGACACCCACTCTCAAAGGGGCTACAGTAGGCCACTTCCGGCCAGTCAGGAAGGCTGGACAGGCATGGTGGTCCCAGCCTCCCAATAGGCCCTGGGACTTCCGAGCCCTGCTGGGAACTCACAGCCTGGGACTTGGCAAAGAGCAAGTGAGGACAGATCCCAGGGGGTGGAGCAGAGCAGGCCTTCCTCCTGGTATTGGCATGCAGGTGCTGGCCCCAAACATAGCTGGAATCCATCAACAGAGAATAAAACTCAGGGAGAACAGCCTCCAAGACAAACGGCTGCAGGCAGAGATGACAGCCGCTGTTTCTCCCCGAGGCTTGGGATACATCAGGCTACTCTGATGGGTTCATCCAACCCTCACAACAAGGAGATGGGAAGAGTGGGACCCCTATTTCTCCTCCTCTTCTCAGAAAGGGAACTGAGGCATAAAGGAAAACCACTGACTTAGAAGAAGGAAGCCAGACCTAGAATCCAGGCCTCCCTGTAGCAGAGGCAGCATCTTACCTGCTCAGCTACATCCCAACCCTCCTGCTACAGGGCTCAGGAGCCGTGTTTCCCAGACCTCGTGTGGCCATGACAAGGCCTCAGTTCTCAACCGCAGGGCAGCAGGTCTGAGGCCAGGAACAGGGTCAGGGGAGCTTCCTGAAAAGCTCACCCAGCCCAGCCCAGCCCCAGCAGGACTGGCCAGTCTGCTGTTCTCACACAATCCTTGCTGATCAGGAAGCACACCTAAGTCTGAGAACCACCAGCTGGAGGCAGCACTGGCCTAGACGGGACCAGCTTAGTGTCTGTCAGGCAGACAGAGCTTGATGAGCTGCCTAGGTGGAATCTCAGACATGACAATGACTGCTACTTCGTGAGCCAGTACTATCTACATAGTAGGCACGAGTGACTATGTGCTAGGTCCTCCTTGCAGGGCTTCACGCTCATTTCATCTTCACCACAACTTCATGCAGGAGGCAACATTGCTTCCTTCCCCATAGTGCATAAGAGAACACCGAGGCACAGGAAGCTAAAGCTCTCTCATTTGAGGTTGCCCAGCTAGAAATGGCAGAGTCAAGATCTGAACCCAGGCGGAGCCTCCAGAGCCTGCTCTCTTATTCTCCCATTACTCCTGTCCTGGAGCCCACAATCTAATGAGAAAGAAAGAATCATGCAAAATCATAGGAGTATGCATTAAGGGGTATATATGGGTTCAGGAGGCACACGGGGTCCCCTAACACACAGAAGGAAGCTTGTCAGAAAAGCCCTCTTAGGGATGTTGGGCTCTGACCGATGAGTAGGAGTTGGCTGGATAGTGGTGGCGAAATGCTGTTCTTGGCAGAGGGAGTGAGTGTGTGCATATGGAGGCATTTCAGAGAAATTCGATGTAACAGCCACTGGGTGTGGGGGGAATGCTGGTGACTTAGACACCTTGACAACGTCCTGGCTAAGGAGCTAAACTGCACACCGAGAACGCCAGTGAGGCTACTGAAGCATGGAGGTCACAGTCTGCCTGTAGAAGCCAGCCTAAGGCAAGGGCAGGTCGCACGGCAGGCTGACACTGCGAACCAGGTGGCCAGGAGATGGTGGGGCAGAGCAGGGCAGTGACAGAGAGGAGCAGAGACTAAACGGATGAATAGAATGGGGCCAGGACTACAGGGAGCAAGAGAGGGGGTGGGCAAAGGGCTCTGTGGGCAGTCTGGGGGCTACCAAGACAGGGGCACCTGGAGTAACAATGGGCAGGGAAGCCCGTGAGTTCCTTGGGGGTTGTGCCGAGTTTGGGGCCCATGGGACATCCAGGAGGGTGTCCAGGAAGAGGCTAGAGACACTTTCGAAGAATTCAAGCAAGTCTGCAGATGGGCGAGGTCACCGCCAACAGGTGAGGGAAGTGGGGGAGTCTCCAGGGCCTCAGCCACCAGCAGGTGCACATTCTGCACCCTCCTCCTCTTCACACCTGCACGCGGAGGGAGGGCGAGGAAGGGTCACTCACCCTCCTGGCCTCGGAGCTGCACACAGCCTTTCAGGGCAGGTTTGCATTTTTTCTAGGTGACAACTACCAGGCACGCTGCACGCGCTGGGTGCAGTAAGTTGGGCACTGTGGAATCCTGGGACAGTGCTTTCAAGGGAGCAAATTCTGCAGCCCCTCCTCTCCCCACCCCACCCCCACACACCACATATGCCTCCCCCTCCCTGGGCCCCATGTGCTTGCCGTGTGGCTGTGAGCAAGGTACTGTACTCTCCATCTGCGTCATCTCTACAAAGCCCTGCTAACACGGAGCGGCTCGAGGAGTAGTATCTACAGGGACACACAAGTAGGCTAGGCAGTGCGTGAGGAGTGGGTGCAGGGGTGGCTCCAGACCCCAACTGGACCCCCACTTTGAAGGATACACAGCCTAGAGGTGCCTTCCCCCTACATTATCAGAGGAAACAAAATGGTACGTAATCACATGACAATTAAGCATGCTAAACGCTGAGGGCAGTTGGTCCCTGGTATATCTTTTAGTTTCTCTGTAAGGACTGGTGCCATGAGGCAATTCTGCCTTCACACAGAAAGCACCTAGGACCCCTCCCTCCAGGCCAGCCCTGTGGGGACTGCACATAGGCATGTGCCAGCGACCCTTCCTCCCTCCAGGGCTAGGGTCTTGGTGCCTGAGCAGGAAGGAGGCTGGTGGGCTGGGTCACGGGCAGGTAAGAGCTGTGGAGCTCGTTCCACAACAAAAGGTATTTGTATCAGATAATGGCAAAGTGTCTTGTTAGTCACAGTTATGTAGCAATGACTGTAACAGAGGGAGGGAACACTGGAAACCCACAGGATAAGCAGGGGATGAGATTGCTAATCACCAATCAGCCTGGAGAGTTCATGGGTGCCCACCAGCCTGGACAGGAGCTGCAGAGGGCTGCATCTGGGCAGAGGGTAGTGGATGAGGCTGGGCCACAAGGCAAAGACTCAGCTGGCTGCAAAATCAAGAAGCACACCCTTTCCCCAGCCAAGTTTCCCCTGATGGGGCTCTGAGTTCCCAGAACTCAGGCTGATGAAAATCCTGGTAGTCAGCCTCCTAAGTAAAAGCTTAGGTGCTGAGCCAGAGGGGAGGGATTGAATTGCTGCCCACCTTCTACAAAGTGGTGAGGTGCACATGCATTTGACCTTGCTGGACTTTCTATAAAATGGGATGATACTACCATAGGTCATAGATTAAGGCTACGTCAGTCATCATCTAACCAATTCCATGGAGTCCCCCACAACATGCCAGGCACATTCAAGGTTCTGGAGATTCAGCAAAGAACAATATGACTCTGAGAAAAGATTTCATCCTAGTGGAAAGGGGGACAAAAAATAACACAAACACTAGAAAATGATAAGGGCTGTGAAACGTGGAAGTGGGATAACCAGGTGGGTATGGGCGGAGAGTACTTTAGAGAACCTGAGGGAAGGCCATGCTGAGCAGGTGGCTTTGGACTCAGTGGGCCCTGAGAAGACAGTGTGGCTGAAGCAGAGTGGGCAGCAAGGTCAGTGCAAGTTGAGGATGCAAAGGAAAGAGTGACTGGTCACATGGAGCAGCACCGGATTAGTATCTGGGTACAATTTAAGTGCTATGGCAGCTGTTGGAAGTTCAAAGCAAAGGAGGGACGTGATCTGATTTCAACTGTTTCGTGGCATCTGGCTGCTGGTGAGGGAGGATGGAGGGGCCTGCGGGTAGAGGGGTGCCGAGAAGAGGCTCTGACGCTGGCAGAGCAGGGGAAAGTGGGCCAAGGTGGTGGACAGAGCAGGGCTGGGTTCTAAAGGTGCTGTCAATGGATCCTGTGAATGATGGTGGAATAAGAGAAGGAAAGTGAACAGAGAAGCCCAGGGTCAAATGAGGCTGCATCTGCTGGACAAGGCTTATTTAGACGGCGCCTGACACACAGCCCTCAGCAAAAGCGCCGTGATCTGCAGTCAGCACAGCCTGCAAGGGGAAGAGACCTGCAGGTCTCTCAGAGCAGCATTTGGCTCCATGTTCCAGAGGGGGCCAGTTGATCTCAGCGGGAAGAATGGGGGACTTTCTGTGCTAGGAGCGGTCAGGAAGTCACATCCACATGGTGTGTGGAGTCAGCACACCAGGTAGGTGCTTGCCCAAGGTCACTGAACTGGTTAGGGGCAGAGAAAGAATGAGAAACAAGTGCCCCGATTCTGTGAAACCCTCTGTGGGATCTGGAAAGTCTGTGATTCATTCCCAGGCGTGAATCCTGGCAGCACCTCCCTCCACATCCGCTGGGCCACAGGCGAGGAAGTCTATTTCCTGACCTCTCTTGGAGACCACACACAGTGACAGTAGCAGAGTCCAACCTCAGGGCCTCTGCACTTTCCCTTTCCTCTTCCTGAACCACCACAGGTCCCCTATGTCTGCCGCAGGTCACCTGTCCTTGCTCTACCTCTCACTTCAGAGTCCTGTTTCCCCGCCCTGGGCAGGAGTTCTGGCCATCTGAGGTCACGTCATTACCACTGTCTCATCTTCTGTAACTGACTGGGGAGAAGGCATCCCCAGTCTTATGCCAAGGGCAGCTGGCATGGCTGCCCAAGCCCACTCCATGGCACTGCAAGCCCCCACACGAACTGGCTCCTGGTGGCCAGAGTCCAGGCAGAATTCCCCCTCTCTCCGTCCTCATTCCACTCGGATATGAGTCAGGGAATGTCCCGTGAACAGTCTTCCTCTTTTGTCTCCTGGCAGGCAAGGAGAGGTGGAGCTGATCCCCGAACTTCCTCTTCCTGGGAAAGTCTACCAGGAGCCTCCACCGACAGGCAACTTTGTCTCCTTGCTGCAGGGCCCAGCCTCAAGCTGGCTCACACTCAGGACATGGGCATTATGCTTAACCCAATGCATTCCATGCCTCATTCAAGGCCAAGTTCAGACAAGAGGCAATCAGGGGCTTAAGTGGCTGCCAGAGAAGGCCAGCCGCTGGTTATTAGATATTAAGTGAAGAGGGCCTGTGAAAATATAATCGCAAATGAGACAAGCAGATGTTGCCAACAGCTTGGACCCACATTTGCAGTTGGGTCCAACAGGATTTCAAGTCACCAAGCTGGGCTGCTAGCAACTTCATTGCGTTTTCTAGGCACCTGCTGGGTGCCAGGCCTTAAACTAGAAATTGTAGATAGAGGATTGACCAAACATGGTGTCAGCTTCAAGAGGTCCCATATTCAGTGAAGAAGACAAAGTAAGCAAAATCTCACAGACACAGGCAATCCTAGGGCTGGTATTGGCCTGCAAGGGCCGGAGGAGCTGAGGCTTCAGAGGGCAAATGATCTACCTTTAAAGGACATATTCAATCATTTGTCACTCAACAGCTATTCATTCAGTACCTCCTGCGCGCCACATGTTCCAGATCCTGGGAAATAAAGTGTTAGGTAAGTCGAACCCTTTCTTTTGTGGCACCTACAACTGAGTGGGAGCTGGCACGGATAAATAAGGATTTCCACACTAAAGAAACAGCAAAAGGGTAAGAGTCTGGGAGAAGTGTGGCTGGACATGTGTGTGAGAGAGGGAGGAATGCTGTCATGGTGAAGAGCGTGGCTGAGTCCTGGAGGATTTCAATGAACAGTGAGGTGATGTCTCTCAGAAACAGTGTCTGGCTCCTAGGGCTCCTGAGAAAAGAAATAGTCTGGGCTGGGCTGGTCTGAGTCTGCTGTCCTAAGAAGTAGTAAGAGGAAGGAGACACTTCAGGGGACACCCTGTCTGCTGAGGCTTCCTGGTTAGCTGCCCACTCCAACCTACGACTTGCCATGGGTTCCTCAGTCTCCACCTTTGAAGGATCTTGCAGGAACCAAGTGTTGTCCCTCTGGTCTCATCTGCAGGCTTCTTCCCCAGCTCCTGAACTGCTGGAAACACATTCTGAGGACACAGGAGCCTTTGTGCTGCTGGGAGCATTGTCCCTGCAGAAGGTGACTGGGATTGATATGAGATCCCAGACCAAGCAGGCAACAAGTCCTTGCTGAGTGAGGGAAGATCCCAGTTCAGCATTCCCTAAAGAGATCCTAGCTGGTTGGACCTCTCTCCATTGCCCTGGGGGGAGAGGGCAATAAGCTTTCAAGGTCATTCCCTGGCCATGAATCTCTGGGAAGAAAGGCTGGAAAGGGGGAGGAAGAGGCGAGCTGCATTTGAAGATGCTAAGACTCCAGCAGGATTCCAGTTCTTGAATATGGTTCTCGTAGTCCAGCACTGCACTAGTGTGAGACCCTAGAATTGTGCAGATCTAAAATGGTATGATTCTAGAATCCTGTGATTCTAAGACTCTAATGTGATTTGGGGAAGAAAAATATCCTAGCCATCACCTCATCTTAATAGAATGCATGCCTCTGGAGCGAAGCGCGCACCCAGAACTGCAAAGCCAGGCAGGCTTGTTTCCCCCTTTCCTGCCTTTAAATCGTCTTGCTCCTCTCCTGTGTGTGCTCATCTGCACACCCCCCCCAGACCCTCCCCCAAGCCTGGCAGCCACACATTTGCCATCTGCATATAACCCAGTGATTAGCACGGCAGAGCAGGAGAGGAGGGTGTGGAACCCTTACTGCCTGCCAGTCAGCCGGTCTACAGGGAGTCACCCCAGCTCCCCCAAAGGGCTGAGCAGGGGAGGAGGAATGAGAGACACAGCAACACTGACTCATAGCAAAACACATAAAAGAAGACCCCAGGCTCACAGACACACAAAGACATGGAGAGAGACGGCCACCACACACCTGCATGTGTATGACATTTATACATGTTCAAACAACCAAAGATACACAATCCCACAGTGATACAAACCCTGACACACAAGCGTGCAAGAGCACAAAGAAATACACTGCACACATGATATTGGCACACACACACACACATACACACACACACAGATAAACCCATGCAAACAAGCCCAAGTTTGTAGATGCACACTCAGTTACACAAATCCCAAATCCCCAGGGGGACAATGATGCTGAGCTGCTGGCACTACATGAGTTGGCAGGAGAGTCACCCTTCCCATCCCCATCTCCCACTCCTACTCATTCATGGCCCATTATTTAAGGACTATGAGGTACCCAGCCTGGCACTGGGGCCTTGGGAGAGCCCAAGGCAGGGTAGAGGCAGGAAGCAGTTCAGTCAGGCCTTGGAAGAAGGGAGGCAGCTGGAACCCAGGGAGACATACAAAAATTGTCCAGAAATGTAGTGAACTCCCCACCACAGGAGATAATCTAGTTCTGCAGAGGAATCTGTTATCAAATGGCTGAGTGAGTAGAGGTCTGAAGGCCTCTATTCCTTCCAGACCTCATATTTCTATTTCTATCAATTCTGCTGGGCTTCAAAATAGTGGTCTTCACCTTAGTGTTCCAACACCGGGAGCCCTTGTGGTAGTGGCACAGACCCCTACCACGTAGCCATTCACCTGCCCCAGGTCTCCATGTTCCTGCTGTAGCTGGCCCTGCAGACTAATGACTAGGCTATGCTGCCTCTGGCAGGGGACTATCTCCGTGGGCTAGCGGTCACTGAGTGAGTCCTGGGAAGCCAGGGGGGAGCAGCACTAATGGACCTTGTCTGGACTGGTCTAAGAGGAGCTGCTAAGGGCAGACACACACTCCTGTGCATGAGCTCTTTCTCATAAAAAACCCACATTCCCCGTCACCCCCACTGCCTTGCTTTCTTTTGAGCCCTGGTTAGGAGCTGACTCGCTGAAATAGGGTCATAGGCTCTAGACTAGACCCTAAGATTATAAGGCTCCATGTTTCCTTCCTGCTTAGACAGGTTAAGAATCCCCCAAATCTTCCCAGGAAGCAGGAGGAGAAAACATCCTCACTGCTTCCCAGAGAGGGTCCTACCCTCACCAGAGGTCACTCAGAAATTTATGGAATTGAAATGGGCCTGGTGCTTTTTGAGTCCCAATTTTTACAAGGTCCCTGTCCCAGAGAACTCAGGCTGGACGGGATGGTGGGCTGGCAACTGGAAATAGCAAGGGGGCCACACGGCCCCTTCTCCACTTCCCCAGGCTGTGCTGCAGCTCTAGGGAGAGCCTGCCAGGAACAGCTGAGGAGAAGGAGGGACCCATACAAGGTGAGCTAAAACTATGCTGGTTTGTCCTAATGCCAGCCCCTAAGCCACCCAGTCTATGCTTAGGAGTCTTCTCAGGTAAGAAGAACTCACTCCCCTAGTTATTTTTCCAAACATGGAAGACAATTAGGATTTAGGGTACCAAGCCAACTCTGTTGTCCTGCAGCAGGCTAGTATTTCCCACACTTATCATCCTCACAGCAGCTCTGCAAGGCCGCCCAGGTGAGAAAACCTGAAGGCCAGAGGGGTTGAGTGATTTTCCTAAGGTCACTCAGCTGGTTGAAACTAGCAGCTCGTCACCCCATTGCAAGTCTCCTTTACCACACTGTCAGAGCTCAGCACTGTGGGGCCACACAGCCTCCAACCTGTCCCCTGGGCAAAGCCAAGGGTGCTGTGGAAGCAGCTGTCAGCAGAGCTTGGGCTTGGGCTGTCCTGAAGCTGGGTTTCCTCTGTTACCTCTGCCCGGGAGCTGCCAGCTCTCCTGACTTGGAAGGAAAGGAGGGCTAGTGGGGGCCAACAGCGGTCACACTGAGAAGTTGGCTGTCACCTTGCGACCCACTGCCAAATCAGAAAGAGGTCATTTCCAGGAAACAAACTTCTCCAGCTGCTTTCAGCAGAAATGGGAGATGAGACAAAAATCTCAGTTACCAGAAAGGCCTTGGAGAGACTGGAGGAGGAGGCTTCCAGTAAACCACCAATGGGGCTGTTGGATTCCAAGACATCTGCCTGCCTACAGTCAGGCCCCTCTCAGCACCAGGAAGCCAGCGAGGGCCGGAGCCGGGTGGGCCCGCTGACACTGCCACGCGCAAAGCCAGAGCCTGAGCCTCTCCACCTCTGGGGGGAAGTGATTGAGGGTAACAGCCTCGCCTGGGCTCCTCCATCCACATCACTCAGAGGACAAGCTGATGAGGAATCGGTTTCTCAGGCAGAACAGGGAAACCCAGAACTGGAAGTTACTTTCACATAGATACAGAAAGTAGTGTTAATCATTAGCTTAAGATTAAGATACATGGGCCATGTAAGAACTGACAAAACCAAACCAAACCAAAGCAGACAGTGGCCTTCAAAAGTTTTGTGAATTCACAAACACTTTAAACCCACACCCCAATGCATGCATGTGTTTATTTAAATACATTTTTTATATTATAATATAGTTGCTAGACTATACACAGAAGTAGATAAACTTGAAATAATAAAATAAAAATACACAGATCATTATGTTAAAGGACAGGCAGAATTCCAAGGAAAGTGAAATAACATATATTGAGTGCCTCCTATATGCATATTATTCATATATGTTAGTCCTCTGAATCCTCAAAATGGCCCATAAAGAGGCCATTTGTCCATTTTCCAGGTGAGAAACCTCGGAATTCTCTGTATTCTCTGCCTCCCAGAGCTGGCAGGACTGGAAGCGGATCTCCAGGGGCTAGTTGGCTCCAGAGCACTCCAGCCACCTGGAGGCTCCACAGCTTGCCAGGACAGAGAGGGCCTTGCGGGGAGTCAGGAAAAGACCCACCTGGCTTTGGGGCATAACAGTTGCAAAGCTGGAGTCCTGTGATGGGCAGGAGGTTCTGTATGATGTGTTAAGAGCCTGGAATGAGAGCCTTGAACCTGAGCAGATGGTGTAACAGCAGATTGAGCTGGAAATAGTTCTTTCCTTTATCCTCGATGTTCAAAGTGCAGTGCAGGGGCCTCCTGTGGTTTGTTGGAGATGAGGACCCATTTTCTTCCTCAGGACCTAGTAAGTGTGAATCTGTATTTAACAACAGCAAGGTTGGAGAAGCCCAAACTCAGGACTCCTTCCTCTCCAGTTTTCCCAGTTTGGGATCTGGAGGAGTCCCTGGGCATTTGGAGTGGCTTCCAGGAATACCCCTATCGCTCGCACTGGAGCTCCTCACACCTCATCTCTCATCGCTCCCGTTGCTTAAGGGAAAAGCTGATGCCTTTGTAGGTCTGTGAGGCCCCTGGACTGTGCCCTGCTCTCTCTCTGTCCTCCCGTCCACTCTGTCTCCAGCCTCTTCACACACTAAAGGGGCTTGGTTCTCAGTGTCCTTTCACCTGGCATCCTGTAGCTCTTGAACTCACTTCCTCAGGAAGCTCTGCTCCCAGGATGGTCTCATTTCCAGCACTTTGCTTGACCCTTGGCCCAGAGAAGTGCCCAGTAAACATTTGCTGACCAAATAGAGGCTGTGCTCCTGACCTGCCTTTCCCTGGGACCCTCTGTCCCTAAGCACCAAGAGACTATGGGGCCTGAAGTAAGGGTAGAGGCCTTTGAGCCCACATCCAGCTTTCTGAGACCACCATGAGGCCAGTCCTGTGGGTAAAGCAGTGTTCCATGTAGCCTGAGACCCTTTGGCATCTCCAACATTCTCTCCTTCTCTCCAGCCTCTCCCTGTTCTCCACGGCACCATCTCCATTTCATCCTGCACTGGACACAAGCCCTAACTTTGGATACTCTTTTGCTAAATCTCTGCAGTGCCTGTTTTCAAAGCCCAACTTCTTACTTTCATATTGGGAGAGAAACATCAGAACCACATAGATGAAGACTCTCCAACACGGTCTTTGGCATTCATGAGCAGAGAGGTCACCCCTTTCCCCTGCGTCTCCATCTCCTCATCAGTTCAGTGGCTGCAGATACTACTTTCTTTGCTGGAGAAGGGGTGAGCCTCATGGAGAGAGGAGACTCTTTAACACTGGGGTTTCAGGTCCAGACCATCCAGGGTTCCAGGTCTTGGGGCTGGGGTGGAGGGTAAGGCTGGGCTGGGAATGGGGACGATGGTAAGGGACTTGGGACTGAGTCGTGGACATGTTGCCCTGCCTTGGCCCAACCCAGTGTAACACCCAGCCAGCCTTTCCCTTCACAGAGCCTAGGTTTGTTCATTGGTATGAATGAGCAGAAGTAAGAGAACCGCATCGGAACTCAGCCTGCACCCACAGAGCACCAAGCCACAGGGGTCTGGAAGTCAGTTTGGGGGTTTTCCAGGCCACCTGCCCCTTTCTCCTGTGGCAATGGCAGCCTGGAAGCTGGAGTAGCCACAGTCCCAGCTCACCAGAAGCTGCTGTGGAGAAAGTGGCATACATTGCCTGGGCTTTCCCTGAGAGCTGGCCAGTTCCTAGGAATGGGCACTTCCTCCCAGGACCAGGAATGAGGCCAGCTGGAGCCTCGGCTTCCCTGGCTAGGAAGGTGGCCAGGAGTTGAGTAACAACACCTGTTCCTTGAGGAAGCCCAGGTCAAACCAGGCCCTTAGAAGAGGAGCCTGGATCCCTGGGCTGGGGTGGGGGCAGTTGGTGCCCTCACGGATGGAGCTGCCTCCTGCCTGACTCCTGCACACAGCAGCTACTGCCCAAAAGCCTGCTCTGCATAGGCATGGCTCTAGGTGCGACAAACAGTGACAAACAAAGGCACAGGGCTTTCATGGAGCTCAGAGGTAAGTGGGAGAACCATAGTAGCCACTAAATATACAACATTACTCTATGAGGATATGTAAATCCTTTCAAGGGGAATAAAGATGGGTAGGGATAGGATGCAATTGGATACATTTAGAGTGGCCAAGATAGGGTTTTCCAAGCAGGCAACATTTGAGCAGAGACCTAAAGGAACAAACATAATGGGCTGAACATCTAGCTGTGGAAAAAGGGTTCCTAGCACAAGGGAACAGAAAGTGCAAAGGCCCTGAGGTGGGCACCTGCCAGGCATGTTCAAGGACTACTCAGGAGTGTGGCTAGGGTGAAGCGGGCAAGGGGAGTACAGAGCAGATCAATTGAGCCCTTGTGTGTTCTCACTTGAGAACTTCTGATTCTATTCCAAGAGACAAGATGAAAGGCTCCGGGGAGATTTTGACTGAAGGAAGGACAAGGCAGGGAGTCCAGGGAGGAAGTGGGGAGCCATCAAGGAGCTGAGAAATGCATTAGCCCCTGTGAGAAATGCAGATGCAGACCAGTGTGAGGCAGGTAGGAGGGGAAGTGGGATTCTGGGTTTTCCTGTGACAGCAGAGTCACTGGGATTGGCCAGCAGGACATGTGTGCAGGATAAAAAGGACTGAATGAAGGACTCCAAGGTATGTGCCTGTGAAACCCCGGCAGGTGGGACTGAGATGGAGGAGGTGGGACAGAAGCGAGCACATGTCATGCACAGCTGTCTTTTGCATATATATATATATATATATATATATATATATATACCCATATCCCCTCCACCCCCGCAAATCCTGCTCTCAACCTTTTTTTGGATGAGGAAACAGAGGCTCAGATCCACCCAGAATTGAACAGGTAGCAAGGGACAGAACTAGAAGTGAGTTCACAGATGTCGGCCACAGAGATGTTGGTACCATTGGAATTGGGAAATCAGTGTTCCACACACCAGGTCCTAATATGCCCATTACCCAGAAGCATGCTGGTATTGGACTGCTCGGAAAGAAATCCTCAGGCCAGCCCTCGGTGCTGCCAGGGACCCAGAGGGCATTGTGGGGCATCCCTAGCTCACAGCAAAGTAGAAGTCAGAATGTGCAGGGCTGGGGAGCTGGGGCTGGGAATGAGCCCAGGATTCAAAGCCTGGCTCTGTAGCTCATGAGCTTAGATGAGATGCTTAAGCTATCTGCCTCAGTTTTCTCATCTGTGAAATGAGGATAAGAATTGCACCATGTAAGAGAGCTATAGTGAGAAGTCATGCTGAAAACTTTCAGGCCAGCGTTGGGCACGGACTCCCATATTTTAGCAATGATTAGTATTCCTATCAGGTCTACTGAACTCGGGTCTCTCGATGCACAACCAAGGCCACTAGCTCTCTGCCTCAACAAGCACCCACCCTGCAGGGACCCGCCACCCCACAGAGGTGGTGGTAAGCTCAGTTCCACACAGATGGCCTCTGCCTTGGGTGAAGCCAGATCCAGGAGCCCGAGAACAGTGTTTAGGGCCTGACAGTGCAGTCCCACCCATGATGGGCTAGGGCAAGCTGCCTGCCTGCCTGCCTGCCTGCCTGCCTGCCTGCCTGCCTGCCTGCCTGCGAGTGGCTGCGTGGCTGACTTTCCCAGGAAAGCACTAATTACCACATGGCTCCCTCGGGGTCTGGCTCTGTGATCCATCACAGCCCCTCAGCCAGTGACTGCTGGCTGCAGTGTCTGAGCCAGAGCTTCCCTACTCTCTGCCTTGCCCCTCAGGAGAGGACAGGAGCCAGGCTGACTCACAAATGGGGAAGCTGGGGCTGGGTTCACAGACCATTCCCACCTGGGCCTCAGCAGCCTCTGTCAGTGGTTCTTAAAGTGTGGGTCCAGAGCAATAGCAAGAGCATCTACTGGAAATGCAAGTTCTCAGGCCTCACCTGCGATCTACTGAATTCCACACTCTGGGATCCATTTTTAAAATCCATCCAGGTGATGCTGAAATCAGCTCCCATTGGAGAAATCCAGCTGATTCCTGGGCAGCTGTGGCCAAAGATAGGGGGTTATGGAGGGGTGACTGAGAAGTGGGGTGAGTTAAAGCTTGTGGAGACGTGCCTTCAAATCTATGCTCTGCCGATGCCTTAGCCTGTGAGCTGGGAAAGGCTGCTTTCTTATATAATAGATATTTATTGACAGCCTACTGTTTGCTGTTGAAGGCCCCAGTGCTGCACCTCTGCAGCAGCCAATATCAACTCTTCACCATTAGAAAAGACCTGCCATTGCTGATGTACTATCATCTTGCTTTGAAGTCCTACCACGCTTTTGTTCTTCTATTTTGATTGGTTCTATCCTGTTGTGGTTTGATTTTATTATGTGTGATGGTATAGACACATTTTTTAAGGAAAATGAGATATAGTAGCCATTGTTCATTTCCTGTTATTTGGGTTTGAAGTCCTGTAATGCTTTCACTCTTTTGAATAGTTTTATAGTACTTTGTTATGCTTGATATTATTGTGTGTGAAGCTATGCTCAACTATGTCGAAGAAAAGAGACATTATGGCAGCTACTGTTGATGACTGTCTTGTTGTGGAGTGCTGTGTTACTTGCATTGTTCTGATTCGCTTTGTTCTGTTCTCTTTTGTTTTATTCTCTTTAAAATAAAAAATTTTTTTTTAAAAAGATCTCTTAGATATGCAGCCCTATCATCACCCTAATCTACAAGTGAGAGACAGATTACTGAGATATCTCTGCCCCCCTCCAGCTAGTCTGAGACAGTCCTGGGGTCTAAACTGCAGGATCTGCTTCCTGAGCCAAGAGACAAGCCACTGGGCTATGCTAACTAATAGTTAATGGGAGAGGGACAAAATGTGATGCAGACACAGGCTCTTGGCAGGTCCCAACAGAGCTGTGCAGACAGAGTAGGGAAGTGGACAGGGCAGGGTAGAGCTGGGGATGACTACTCTAATAGGATGCACTGCTGAGGCCTCTGAGGAGGTGGCTAGGACAGGGAGCTCTCACAGTCCCCTGTGAGTTGCAAAGTGAGGAGGTCATGAACTCCCTCCACACATGGCATGAATACGTCACAAAAGCAAGCCTGCAAAGCAGAGCAGACGCTGACTAACCAGAACTGCTGTTTCCTGCAGAACTGAGTTCAAATCCTGACAGCTCAGGTATCCTTCAGATGTATACTTGAGGCAAGTCACTCCATCCCTCTGGGCCTCAGTTTTCACAGTTACATCATGGAATGACAGCAGTCACCCCAGAATTGCTGAGGAGAACCTTGGCAATGACCCACCACCCTGAGTGTAAGACAAGCCCCATCCCCACCCCAAATCCCAGCCCTTTTTATCTCCAGCCTGGTCAGCAGCCCTGCTTGGTTCCCTGGGCCAAGCAGCCCAGGAGTCCGCCCTGTTTTTATTTTTATTGTTCTGGCTCCACAGCTGAGGCCTCCAGCTCCAAATGGCTCCTCTTGCCCAGAAAAATAGGTCGTTGGCAGCTCCAGCCTCTTGACAGGCCCCACACAAAGGCAGCCTGGCGGGCTCGCCTGCTCACGCAGGCTGGGTTACGGGAAGCCAGGAGCAAGCACCGGCAAGATTGTGCCTGTGTGGGCAGAGCCGGTCACTGCAGGTTTCCACACTCCTGGCACAGTGGCCCTGTTCAAGTCACTTTCTACCTCTGTCCTTGTTCCTCACCTCCAGGAACCCAGCAGAGCTCAGGGGTTGCATGAGAGGACAGCCAAGGCAGGACCTGCCACTGCAGGTGGGCACAGTTCAGATGCTTTTCACACAGCGGGCCACAGAGACCTCTTTTAGCAAGACGTCCAGTCATAACTATTTTACATACTGAGGCCCGAACCTCTTTTTCCTTTCAAGTTGTGAAAGTCAAATAACCTGGCTGAGTCTTAACTTCAAAGGCCCAGATCCCTGCTCCCCACACTCATTCAGGTGTTCTCCTGTAGACCCCAGAAAACAGGGCAGGGATCAGAGCTGACTAATAAAAGCACTCCCCAGGCTGCTAAGCGAGGGGTAGACGGACAGTGTAATGGGTCAGCCAGATGAGAGATGTCAGAGGCCTGGCCCAGGGGAGTAGTGACAGATGTACTAGCCCAGGACATTAGCAGCACAGGAGCTAAGAGTGGCCTGGTTCTGGGTGTGGCAGCAAAGCCAGGGGTAGCAGAAAAGCCAAGAAGCCAGTGCGGATGGAGCCACCTCTGGCTTCCCTCTCTCTTCCCCCATGAGACCTCCCTGACCCCTTTTCAAAACTGTGCCTGCTTGCTGGGCATGGTGGCGCACACCTGTAACCCCAGCACTGGGAGGCTGAAGCAGCCTGGGCTACATGGTGAATTCAAGGCTAGTTTAACCTACAAAGTGAGACCCTGCCTCCAAAAGACGAAACAAAAATAAAAACAAAAAACCGTGCCTGCCCTATCACCAGCACTCCTGGTGCGTGCGTGCGTGCGTGTGTTTCCAACTGCCCACTGCCTAGCATAGTGCCTTGCACACACACACAGTAGATGCTTAATAAATAGTGGGGAATGCATGTTTGTATCAGACGTCTAAGAAGACAGATTTTAATCCAGGATAGCCAGCTGGTTGCTCTGGGAGTGGCTGATTTTTATCAATTATCTGCCATAATCTTTCTATCAGACCTCAAGTGAATTGACCCCCAATCTGTTCACTGCTCTCCACAGCCTCTGGTGATGTGTAATTTTTAGATGAAAGGTGAAAAAGGGGCTCTCCCTCCACCCTAGGGGCAAAAGGGGCCCTGCATTGGGAAGCCCTGCATTGGGAAGCCCGGCTGAGCACCTTTGCCAAAGGTGCTGTATATAAATAGCAGGTGGTTCATTATTATCCTCCTGATCCTCAGCTTCCTAATCCCAGGCAGGTCTGTGTGTGTACCTTGGGGAACCATGAACAGCAGTGCCTTCTGGAAACCTCTGCAGGAAGCTCCCCCATCTCTGACCTTATCATCGCAAACCCGCACGCGCGCACGCGCGCACACACATGCACAAATACCTTACAAGGAATCTGGCACTGGATTGTCCTAGGAGCCCCACTGGTCACCTTCATGGCCCTGCAGATGCAGATGTGGTCTGCCGAACTGAAGACTCTCCCTGTTGCCCCGATCAGATGACCCCAGAGTAACTTTCTTCCCTGACACCCAATCCCACCCTCCAGCTTGCTCTGCACTGGCAGGAGGCTGGCCTTGGGAACACATCAGACCAGCGCAGTCCCCTGCTCCCAACTCTCTACCAGCTTCTATCTGCAGCATACTGCAGGCCCCTTCCCTCAGCCACCAGCCTCAGGACCTTTATGCTGCTCCCCTTTCTGGTCACCTTTCTCCCCACATCTTCGCTCTGCTTTCCCTCATCCTGTCTGAATGAGCTCAGCTTGCTCACTCTCTAAGCTAAGCCTCTGTGTTTGTTGGTTTTTCTACTTACCCACTTCTGTCTCCTCTACTAGAATGTGAAACCTTCCAGGATGGGGACCTACTGTAATCTCTCATGCTCAGAGAAACAAAAATTCCCAAAGACTGTGCCAAACACTCACCTGTCAAACATTTTCACTGCACTTGGTTCATGCTAGGTTCTTTTTTAAATGTGCAAACATTAAGTCACCTAATACATACAATGGCCTTTTTAGGTTGGTCTCATTTCAGATGAGGAAGGTGGGGCACAGAAACTACAAGGTATTTTCCCAGGTTTACAAGACTGGTAAGACGAAGGATATAAGCCTGGCGAGTTAGGTCCCTTCTCTCAACAACCTGTCCCCTTCTTGTCTTAGCAGAAAAGCAAGACCAGAGCTATCAGCAGGTGCCAGAGAGGGAAGGAGTGACACTGCCAGGGTCCTCAGCCTGGAAATCAAACCTTAGCATCTCCTCTCTGCCCAGGCCTCACTGAGTCAGTGGCCTTGGGCGGCCTATTTCCTCCCTCTCTGGGCCCCAGCTCCTCCATTCACCCAAGGGGCCTTCTCCAGCTTTGTTTCACTGTTCCTTAACTGCCACCCTGTGAGGCAAAATTAGTTCTCTCTGAGCTTAACTTCCAACTCAGCAACTCTCAGAAAAGTGGAGGGTCCTGAACTCCTTCCCCGCTCTGCTCCTGACCAGCTCTCCGGCTCCCCAGCTCCCTGGCTCCAGCCTGACCCGGCTGCTGCTGTGACTCCGCAAAGAAGAGCGAGACAGCAGCGTTTTCCACCGGGAGGCTCTGTCCTCTGAGATCCAGCCTGTCCGCCTCTCCTCTTCCTCCTTCATTCTCTCGGAGCCCAGGCCTTTAAGGGGTGCTGTCCCCCACGCCCATTTCTGGCCCTTCCCCAGCCCCGAGTCTGCCCTCCCTGGAGAGGCCCCTGGCCACGGAGAAGCTGCCACCGGGAAGGGCCGGACCCTTCCCCTCTCGGCTCTCCGCTCTCCCCTGCGCGGCCCCCTCCCGGCCGCTCTCCCCAGCGCCTCCCTTCCCGGCGGTACCCAAGTCCTTCCTACACACGCGCTATTTTTGTACCATCACTCTCTCCTTCCTCCCCCTTCCCCCTGCATTCACTTCCTGCTTCTGCTTCCCCCTGGCCCAGCTCGGAAAGATTTAGGCCCCTCTGGCCCGCACCTACCCCACCGCGGACCTTCAGCGCTGGGACCCGGGGGCAGGGCCACTTGGGGAGGGACAAAAGACAAACCACACCGCCCCGGGCGCTCCCCTCAGCCGCGCCGCCAGCAGCCTCTGGCGGGCGGGAAGCTGGGACCCTACCGGCGGGCCGGAGCGCGTGGCCGGGGGAAGTCGGCTGCAACTTCCCCAGTCCACCTTAAGACGAGGATGTAACCAGCTTGCGGCGCTGACCTTACAAAAACAAGTTTGCGCAAAGTGGAGCGGGGGCCGGCGTCTGGGCAGTCCCCGCGGCGCTTCAAACGCCTCGCAGCCGACCCGGCGGCGCAGGTCCGAGCTGGCCGGGGAGCAGAGCGGCGAGGCGGGGAGGGGACGGCGCCTCGGGGCCGGGGCGCGCTGCACGGGCCGGAGACCGGCGCGCCGAGAGCCGGAGCCGGAGCCAGAGCCAGAGTCTGAACGGTCCGGAGCCCGAACAGGCAGCGCGGCAACGGCGGCTCGGGGCTGCGGCCGTGGCCAGTGAGAGGTGCGGGGGCCCGCGCGGGGGCGACACTAGCCGCGCCTCGGCCCCGCGGGAGGCGCACAGCCCCGCTCCACCCCCAGGCGCGCTGCTGGCGGCGGACGTGGGGCCAGGAGGTACCGGCTGCCAGACGCCGCAGCCTCCCTGGGCGGGCGCAGGAAGGAGCAGGCTGGGCTGCGGGCCCTGGACTCCAGGCAGGCGCGGCGCGGGGACCTCCGTGGGCGCGCGGCACGGAGCCGGGCGGGGCAGGTGGCAGCGGCGGGGGCGGCCGTGCTCCGGCCGGGCTGTCGCGCTGCCCTGGCCCTGCCCTCGCCGCGCGCTCTCCCTGCTCTGCCTCGCTGTCTGGCTGCGCCGCGCGCCGCCCCGCGCGCTCTCCCCCTCTCCCTCGCGCTCCCCCTGTTTGCCTCCCCGTGTCTCTGGCTCTCCGCCTGGCTCCCTCGGGTCTGTCCCTCTCCCGCCTCCTCCGCCTCCGGGTCATCCCTGGCTTCGTTTCGCGCGCTCTCGGGTCTCTCCCTGCTGCGTCTCCCGATCTCTCCCAGGGTGCAGGGGTTGGGGTTGGGGGGTGCTCCCACCATAGCGGCGGCGGCGGATCCTCGGGGCGCCTGGCTTGAAGGGGAGGGTTGGAGAGGAGCGGGGGGAGCCTTAGTCATTTCCCCGCTCCAGCCTGTGCCGCCCGGGCGCGCACTCACGGCCGCTTTCCCTCCTCGCTCCGCAGCCGCGGCCCATGGAGCCCGCCGGCCCGGCCCCCGGCCGCCTCGGGCCGCTGCTCTACCTGCTGCTCGCCGCGTCTCACTCCTGGCCAGGTAAGCACCCCTATTTCCCGCCTCTGCCCTCCTCAAACTGAGGGCGCGGGCCTCTCAGATCGCCGCTGGGAGCTGCCGGGCTATTGCCGAACAGCCCCAGTGGAGAGATTTCTATCCAGGGTTACAGAGGCGGGATTCGGGGCCCAGAGAGGGCCGGCGACTTGGCCAAGGTCACACAGCCGTGGCTGGAACCCAGAATAGAACTCTTTCTATGAAGGCCAGTTTCCAAGTACTGTGACAGGGTAGTACTGTGCTAGGCACTGGAGCTTAGAGATGAGTTGGTTCGCCCAGCCCCTGCCTGGGTGGGAGACGCAGGAGGACAGTGGCTTTCAGAACAGGGCACCCTGGTGTCTCTAGAAGCTATTTTCATGTTTTCCACGGGTTTGACATGGGTTTTGAGAGAGGAAGTCGGGGCAGAGGCGCTCCGCGAAATGAAGCCGGAACAGGCCGTGGGATTGGGCAAGAGTGCCCCTCTGGTCCTCAGAGTCCACAGAGGGAGAGAGGAGGCAGGCTCAGGGACTACCGAGATCAGCCGATCCTTCCTGAAATCGTGTGGATTGTCCCTGTGTTGGCATAGCCTGGGGCAGCACGGTCCCCCACCTTGCTTGCCTCTGTTGCTCCCCTTTCCTGCTGCTGTCCTGGGCTTCCAAGCAGCCCCCTGCGGTTCAGGTGTTTCTCGGCTGTTACCTGTGGCTGGGGCATGTCTTTTTGTAGGCCTAGTCAAATACCTGGCTGTCTCTGGCAGGCGGGCTCTGAAGGCTACTGTGTGTGTTCACCAAGGGGTGAGGTCACCATTACGGAGTCCTGTTTCTTAAAGGGGTTCTGCAAAACCGTGGGTCCCCAGGGAGGGTATGAGGGGCACAAAAATGGAGTTGGGGAGGAAGAGGAGTGTGGGGATGTTGTTTTGTGGTCTCTGGAGGCTGTATTCTGGGCAGAGGGGTGCCTGCACCTCCCACCCTTGGGCAGGGAGGGAAAGATGAGCTCACCATCACCCCCTCCCCACCCCGCTGCTTTTGCCTAGATACTGGTAACCATCTGATAGCAAGGAGAAAGAACTAGCAAAGAGTGGGTGGAAGGAGAAGTTGGGGGGATGGACAGCAGCTTCTCGCTGCCTGGCAGTTTCCCCTGAACCCCACAAGGTGCCCCCACACCCCTAGTTCTTTGCAGTTAGAACCAGCTCTTTGCAGGGTGGGTAGGTAGAAGCACTAGTAGATTTCACGTCTCTCCTCTGAGTGGATCTCATCTGCACCTTCTTGCCTGAGCCTGCCATTTATCTCACAAAAATGACTGAGCTCCTGCCCTACCCTCCTCCACCTGGCTTAGAAATGCACAGGCAGCTCTCATAAGTACTTAATTTTCCTGAAGCGGGGAACTGGGCCCAAGTTAATTTCTAAATGTCTGTTCCAGACCCTCTCTGCCCAGGACCCTGTGTTCAGTCCCTGGCAAATGAGTGGTGACACTGATTAACAAGTGTTCAGATGGGCAGCTTGCCTTAGCTGGGGCACTGGCTGGAAACACCAACACCTTTCTTGTGAGCACATCTTCCCTCCCTTTGCCTGTAAAAACAATCTATAAAATGGTAAAGATTGGGCCATAAAACTTCCGTTCCAATCCATTCAGCATCAATAGCTTGAGAAAGTGGGAGCAGCATAGGGGCCCAGTTTAACTTTGAAATAAATAAATCTTAGGAGGCAAGAGTAAGTTTCCTGGTTGGGGCAGTAGGGAAGAGATGAGGTGTGGCCATCGGAGCTCCCAGCAGCCTTCTCTGTGCATTTCTCTGGGGTTCTGGGGGCACCCTTGGCCCAGCATCAAATTCACTTGGTCTGGCTGAAAGGTGAGACTTCAGCCCCTACTCTGTGGTTTGATGCATGAAATTTATGACAAAGCAGAAGAGAGACAGGATAGAAGGGCAGGAACACAGAAGGCAGTTGTCCAAGTTTGAAAGAAAATGGATTTGTTCGAGTGAGAATCTCAAATGTCAGGCTTAGGAAGGCAGCTTTGGATTGAATGACTTAGTGTGTATCAGGCAGAGCTGTCATCCTGGGAGGTGTCACATGATCACCATGGCTTCACATGATCGCTGGCGGGGTGGGGGGGGGTGCTGGTCATGTGCATTATCCTAGTTGGGGGTGGCAGGGTAAGAAGTTTCCAAAGATTGCGTTTGACACAAGTTGCTGCCAAAGGGAAATTCTAAAAAGATTCCAATGAAGTCACCCTGCTGTGTTCTTGGAGCCAGTGTAAGGGCCCGTTTTCTGACACAAATTGAGCTGAGGAAGACTTGGGACACCTAGGGTACCTGACTCTGGGGCTGCAGCCCCTGACACTGAACCTGCAGGCTGCCTGCTTGGTCCCATGTAGGCCTTGGGACCTACAGTCACCTCCAGGCAGACCTCAGCTGAACTCCTTTGCCTTGGCCTAAAGGAGGCCAAGCCAAGTTGGGGTTCTAGCCTTGGGGGCATTGGGGCCCTCCATGAGCCACTGACCCCTCCATGAGCCCCTGACCCTTGGTAGACAGTGGCATTTTGGTACCTCCTCTGTACTTCCCTGAGTGGTGAAATTGCTCTCACTTCCAGTTTCATAGGAAGAGACAGGGTAAGGCTTTGGCTGTGCCACAGCCAGGTTGTAGGGAGGTCTTGTAAAGCCTTGGAGTTCTCTGGGTACTTTCTGGCCATTAAATATTCGTCTACCAACCCCACGGAGACTCATGGCATGATTCATTCCTTTCCTTGCAGTCAGCACTGATGAAGTCCTAATGTGAACCATGTGTTGAGAGAGGGAGGAGAAGCAATGTATATCAGACAGTTAACTGCATTCCAGCCTGTGAGCTCCAGCTGTGTTATCTCACTCATCAGCCCTGTAGGAGTTGGCTCTTACCCCATCTTATAGATGAGGAAAACTGAGTCAAAATTGGGGAGGTAACCTGCCCTCTTAAGAAGTTAGTGATAAGTGCCTTCCTGCTAGTGGATTCTGATGGAAGCAATTAAATGACTGAAAGTCTGGATTTCTTAGCTTAAGCTAGGGGGATGGGGGAGAGAGGAGGAGCCCTCTTAGGCTTAGATGGAGAGGTAGGGCTCAGCTCCTTCTCTAGGCAGAAGTTTTATACACAGGTATCCTCTGAAAGCCGCCCAGGAGTAGGTCTCTGGCAGCCCCTTGGCCTTCCCGGTGACAACACTTGGGGAGTGATACAGCTCCTACAAGAGCCCCCCATCTGGGCTGGGGCGCTCTGGAGCCCCCAGAGCTGGAATGTGCCTGCGTCTTCCCGGTGCCCTTTGCAACAGATGGAGAGGAGGTGTGGGAGAGGAAGGGAGTCTAAAAGTGTTGTGCGGATCCCACACACACCGCTCCTGCTTCCAATGGCTCTGTGCGACAGGTTATTTTCTTATTTGTAGCCTTGGATTGACAAAGGTTCCCCCTCCCCTTTCTTTTCAAATGTACTCAGATTTCTTGCCTGTCAGCACAGCTCTGATCATGTCACTCCCCAACTCGAAACTGTTCAGCTGCTGGTCCAAGTTTTTTTTTTTTAAAAAAAAAAACAAACAAACAACCATAGCAGCAGGGCCTGGGCGTCCTCCCAGACAAGCCCTAGCTCTCACCACAGTTTCCAACGGGCTGATCTATTGGGTTGCTGCAGGAAACAGGGCTTCCTCCCAGCAGCCTGGAACCTGGCTACTGGGGAACCTTAGCACCTGGAAGACCAGAAGAATGCCCACTGGAGAATCCTGAGTTGGACATAGTTGCCCCAGTGTTACCAGAACAAGGAACAAAATGCATTTGATTTGTGTAATAGCCATTAATATGCAGCCTAACTTAACTAACCCATACTTCTTATCTCTGTACCTTTGCTTAGGCTATTCCTACCATCAGAAATGCCCTTCCCTATACCTCCTTGTCCTCCTATATCTTAATCCTACTGCATCTCTGCTCAGTGATTTCTCCCTTGTCTGAGCCTCCAACTATGGATTTGTATCTGCTCCTATCTGAGGCTGCTTACTCCTTGTGCCTGCCTATTTTAACTCTCATACCTGCTTCTGCAGCCTTAGCAACCATTTAGCTTCTCCACACAGAGACACAACATGGTCTAGTGCAGTGGTGCTGATCCAAAGGCACGCGTGCCGCAGTGGGCCAGTTGTGTCATCGAGAGCTCTCAAAGGTTCACCACCACTGGTCTAGTGCTACCCAGTGCCGAAGGCCCTGGGTGTCAGCCCAGCCTCACTGTCTACTTGGACAGTTTGCTAAGCTTCTCTGGAGCTGAGTTGAGAACTCTGTAAATCAGGGATGGAATTGCCAGCTGTGTTTCAAAGACTAAGTGCATACATACGTATCTGAGTCTTCAAGCAAGCTACTACTGATTAGTAGCTGTGGTAATCAGTATTTATTCCGATTTCTTCAAGTGTAAAGTTGGGACTTTGGTAAAGCGTCTAGCAGCGCTCTGGGTGCATAGTGAGGGCTGAGAAAGCAACCAGAGTGACTGAGTGAATATCGATGCTCTGCCACTTGTTTTCCCTGAAGCTTTTGTGCTGTTGGAGGATGGATAGGTTGTGCAGAAACCCAGGCTGGTGCTCTGTAATTGCAGGTTTCAGGGCTGAGCGCAGCTTTGGATGAGTCCCACCTCTAGGTGGCTCTGTCTGGATCCACAGGTCTGGAATTGTACAGTGCTGGCCCTGGAAAGGAGAGGCATCCCCTCATCAGGCACCTCACAGTGCAGCTCAAGAGAGAGAAAACACAGACCTGGGGCCAGGCTTGGTAGGATGCCAAGCTGCCTGGGGTCCAGGCCAAGGCTTTTTAAAACTGAGCTGTGCTGGAAGTTTCCATCGTGAAACCCAGAGATCTGGCAGGACCCTGAATTCCATGAGAAAATACTAAAGTAATAATAGGAACCATCATTTCTGTCCAATTCCTGGGCTCAGCACTGGTTGTGTGACCCCAGTGGTACCTGCAGCAGTCCTGGGTATTGTGCAACTTTGTCATCTGATTCATTTGACTGGTGAAGAAATGGAGACTCAGAGAGGTGAAGCAACTTAGCCAAGGCCACCTGTGTCAGAATCAGATGGCCACAGAGCCTGTGCTGTAGCCATCACATTGTTCTTCACGCATTACTTAGACATGCTTGGCAGGTAGAAAAACTGGTGCAGAGGTGCTGGTACCCTGCTACTTCGTAATTCGTCACTTATTTCTGTCCATCAGTATATCTTCCAGGAGGTGGGGACAGCAGGGGTTTCCAAGAAGCACTTCCATTCCCAGGCTGGAAAGGAAGTATCTGTTTTGACAGCTGAAACCCTTTTCCCAGCATTCTGGGGCAGGTCCTCTAATGGAGCCCTCCACAGGATAGCTCTTCCCTGCCTTGTGTTTCAGCAGGCCCTCCGGCAGGGAGGTGCACACCAGCTGAGGTGGAAGTCGGAAATGATACGGAATTGCCTTTTGTGTCTGTAAGATTTCCTGGTACATTTGGGGGCACAGGGTGTTAGATGCTGCAGATCAGCACAGCCGCCTGGGAGATCAGGTGCTCGGGTCAGGAGACTGGAAGCTGAGACTGGAGGGAGCAGTTGGCTTCCCTGCTGGGAGAGCAGGCTGGATTGAGTGGGTGGCAGCATAGGGCTGTCTCTACTGCCCTGTTCTTCAAGCAGATCTTCAGTGTCCTCCAAAAATGGAAGCCCGTGGTAGGAGGAGATACTCAGTGCACATGTGCCTGGCACAAGCTGAGCCCTGAACACATGTTATCTTTTCCATCTTTTTATTTTGGAAAATTTCAAATCTATGCAGAGTGAGAAGGAATGATGTAATACACCTCAGCTTTGACACTGATCAACCCCCACCCTTCCTGCAGCACCTGCCCCTCGCCTTACTGGGAGCTTGGGCTTGAGGGAGTATTGTAAAGTGAGTGTAAGACCAGGTTTCAGCCCCCCAGACTGTGCTCTGATGTGCATTTCTTCATGTACGCCATTGCTTACTCCTCACTGTGAGCCAGAAAACATAGAATCCTTCCCCCATTTTATGAATCAGGGAACTGAGGCTTCTCAAAGCCAAGCCGGGCTCCTTCCAAGGCCACACAGCCTGTGAGTGCTAAAGCCTGGATCCATGCCTCAGTTGGCTCTTAACCACTTTGCTGTCCTTATTAAGCTTTTGTAATTGTAAATATTCAGCCAACATTTTTTTTTTGATACCGGGGATCAAACTCACAACCTTGTGCTTGCCAGGCAGGTGCTTGTGCTGCTAAGCTAAGTCCCCAGCTCAGTTCAACAATATTTTTGAGCACCTACTGTGTGCCAGTAGATTGAACATCTACTCTGTGCTGCAGGTGCTTGGAGAGGTTACAGCTGTGGACAAGACAGACAGAAACACCTGCTCTCACGGAACTGACATTCTAGTGAGGAAGAAAAACCAAGCCCAAGTAAACAGATTATGTCAGGTGGAGACAAGTGCCAGGAAGAAAACTAAAGAAGAGGAAATAGAGAAGGTTAGATAGGGACAGAAGGAAGACCTCCCTGAGGAGCAGAGGCCTGGTGAAACTGAGGGAGCAGCCAGGCAAGTGCAAAGAGCCTGCTGTGTTCCAGGCATAGCAAGGAGAGCTGTGTAGGGACAATGAATGGAAACAGGGACAGAAGTCAGGGCCAGAACAAGTAGGGTGTTCACGGTTCAGTGGGCATGTCAGGCCATGTGGCAGGATCAGTATGCATTATCTCATTCTGTGAGATGGGGACTGTTATTTGCACAGATAAACAGCCTCAGAGAGGTACAGTGACTTGCCCAAGGTAGCATATAAATGCAGAGCTAGCATTTGAATCCGAGCCCCTAGATGCTGCAGTACCTCATCACTGCTTCTGCTCTTGCCCCCATTGGTGTCTTCACCCATAGCAGCTGGACTGAGTCTGTCCTGTGCCCCACCTCTTCAGGTCCCACTGCTTTCAGAATAACAGCAGAGACCTCACCACGTGCCCTTTTCTGGAGCACGTCTCTCTCCACTGGCAGCACTTACCACTCTCCTGCCTCCATGAGCTTCATCTTTGGTGCCCTCCTTTCTGTCCCTCATCTTCCCTGGCTTCCTTTCACCCCCGGGCCTTTGTATGTGCTGTCCTCCTGCTGAGACTCCTTGGCTTCCTTCAGGTTTCTACTGCTGACTCACTCCCACAGATGCCATTCCCTGCCACCCCATTCTAAATGAGGTTCACCTTGTGATTCTATATCACTGTGCCAAATTTGTTTCCTTCCTAGTGCTCCTACCTATTTCTATATTTGTTTGTTTCAGGATTTCAGCACTGCCTACCCTACTAGCATGCAAGCCACCTCATGTACTCTTGTAGTAGGGACTGTGCTCACTTATACACAGGCTCAGCCCATGGTAGAGGGCTTAATGCATATTGGCGAAGCAGAGGAACAGGTGACTGTGAGAATCACTCTTTAAAGAAGAGGACACAGCCATGCAGTTGCACAGGCAAACCTGTCTCCTGACAGGTGCACGGTCCCAGCTCTGTGGCCCAGGCCAGGACTGTCCACAAGTCCCTGCCTATCATCAGAAAGTGTAAAAGCCTCATACTGGAGGTTGGGAAGGTGGCAGAGAAAGCTCAGGACTTCTGGTTAAAACTCCAGCCCCACAGAACCATCTGCCCTACTTAGGAACCGTGATGAGTGAGCAGCCCTGTGCTCCATGAACCCGGTGCAGTAGGTAGCACACACTCTTGGCCAGGGCTGGGCTTGCAGGGCCCAGCTCGGGGCTGCCTCCCCCAAGGCCATCGTCATTGCATGGAATGGTCTGGGTAGGAGTGGGAGGAACAGAAGTGGAGTCAGACCCCTCAGCAGCTTCATGACCTTGACCAAGTGGAGGAGCCTTCCTGACCTCAGTTTGGTCCTCTGTGCAGTGTGTGGGTGGTGACAGCCTGTCTTGCTGGTTCCCTGCAGAGGTTGGTGAGCTTGTCACGCTCTGAACGACAGTGCTCGTTAGCCGTTGTTACTATTCCTGTTTTTGTTGTATCATCATCATTTTATTGTGTCATCACTGTCGCAGTGGAGTCCCCACTCCGTCACTACCAGCAGGGAGACCAAAGCCCGCTACTCCGCTACTCCCAGCCTTGGAGTCCCCTTCTGTGAGGCGCAGGCCTGGCCCGGTTGCTCTCTGGCTGGGCTCTGCACTGCTGACCCTCCTGCCCAGGTGCTAGTTTTGTCCTCTAGCTTGATAGTTTCCCTGCTGCCCCTATGGCAGGGGTGACAGGGCAGGGGCACTGGCTGTGGGGCTCTGCCTGAGCCCAGACCCAGCTTGTGCCATGTCTTGGCTGTGTGCCCTGGGACAAGCATCTTCCCTGCTCTAAGCCTCATTGTCCCCATCTGCAGAGTGCAATCATCAGGGTTATGGCTGTTTCTTGCTCACAGGGCCTTCAGAGGGTTAAGAAAACTAAGAGCTATGGAAAGTGCTTTTGTGAGCTTCAAAAAGCTCTATAAAAGGAACCAGTGAATAGTGTCAGCTCAGGAAAAGATCCAACTGGGGACTGTCTGCTGGTGGCAGCAGTGTGCTGAAACCTTGGTAAATGCCGTTTAATAAATGCGTGTCATTTGTAAGGGGGCTTTATCTGGGCTGGGAGAGTGTGGGCACATCCTTAGCAGGTCGAGAATGCAGAAGCTTGAGCCAGAGTGACCCTGTCTGAGGGAGAGGTGATCACACAGGTGATTTTGGGCCACCAGGTTTGGATCCTGCCTCCTTGGTCTCCACACCCTCTTTCCGAGGAGGATGGTGATGGTAGCCGTCTCTTCTCCATCTCCAGCCCAATCTGTCCATTAACCACTGAGCATGGCCACTTACCACTGGGGTTGGTCTCAATGCAACAGGGGGCTGGAGGTTGGGGAGGACATCACCTGGGCCCTTGACCTCTGTTCCAGAATCAGCACTGCATCCTTACATGCAGGTTCTGTCTGAATCCAGCCATACACACACCAGGGCCTCTGACCCTACCTGTTCCTGTCCCCCTTCCTGACAGTGCCTGGCTTCCCACAGGCCCTGCTTTTGAGTGGTCTTATACATAAGGTTAAGGCAGAGCTGGTTCCACTTCAGGGAGAGCCCTTAGTCCCACGGATTTCAGGAGCTCCCTGTCATCACCTCATCTTTAAATGCCAGCTGCATGGCATAGCTACCCTGTCCTGAGCACTTACCCTGAGCCCTAACCCTAACCCTTTACACGTGCCAGCCCATGTGTCCTCAGCACAGCCTAGTTTATTTGTCATCGTCGCCATCATCATCATCCTTCAGATGAGGAGCCAGAAATCCAGCAGGGCTAGGACATTTCCTGGGGTCTCAAGGGTGGGATGGTGAGAATCCAAACCAAAACTTGTGCAGAAATACCAGGAACTGAATTGAAGCCCCTACTCTCAAAGGACTTATAAGAAGTTTAGAGGAGGGGATGCACACTAAAAAGTTAGGTAAGCCCCCTACAGGTGGGAGATAATGCAGATGAATCAAGCAGAACAAGGCACTGAGGGAAAGAATTGCACACAACCGCAACCGTGGAAGCCTTGCAGAGAGGAAGGAGGCAGGAAGCCAGTGTGTGGAGGTCAAGGGAAATGAAAGTGCCTGGCAGAAGTAATGGAGAATGCAAAAGCCCTGTGGTGAGCAGAGCAGTGACTGAGGAAGAGGAAGGCTTTCAGGCCCTGGGAACCACCATAAGAATTCTGGACCTCAGTCTGAGTCCAGTGGGGGCCTCAGGAGGACGCAAAGGAAGGATTCACCTGCCCTGGGATTAGAGGCTGTTCTGGCTACAGGTTGATCGTGGATTGTAGCGAGATAAAGCAGGGAGGCTACTGCGATGACGGTCCAGGTGAGCAAAAACAGCACAGTGGAGGAGGACAGAGGAAGTCAGGGTTAGGTTACGTCTTGAGAGCTGAGCTGGCTGGACCTATCAATACGGGTGTGTAATAGAAGGAACTGTAACTCAGTCCAGCTGTTCCTGTCAGCAAGTATGTGCCTTCGAGGGAGAGTGTGGGGTCTCTTGTTTACAGATGGGGAAGCAGAGGTGTGGAGAAAAGCCACTTTGCTGCATTGCCCCAGTGGGGATGAGACTGCCAGGCCTCTGGCCCAAGCTTGGCACCATCAGCATTTACTGCCACATGGGGTGGGCACCAGGGATGCAGTACCGGGTCCTGTCCTCAGAGCTGTCCAGATGGAGCAGAGGTAACACTGACGTGGCCACATGTCCCTATTGTGCTGCATTGGTGCCATGGCAGTTTCCAGCACAACATGTCTCTGTCCAGTGAGCTCCTCTGGCAGTGCCCACAGAGCACTCTGGACAACCGGAGCCATCCTCCTGCAGGGCACCAGGTTAGCCCTGTCCCAGGCTAGCCCCTGCTAGTTTGCTAGGATGTGAATCCTGAAGACTTAGCCCTGGTCCCCAGATCATACTGGGTTCTTGTCTTTCCTCTGGGTCTTCCTCCTTCACCCAATTCAGGGGTCACCACCTCTAGGAAGTCTTCCCAGTCCCCACCCCCAAGCCTCCTCTGACAGTGCTGATGACCCTGTGTGTGTGCATGGTCCTTGCCTATATCCAGGACACCCTGGAGTGAGCTGTTATCAAGGACAGAGCTCAGCTTACTCTCACTATGTCCCATGGCATCTAGGACAGGGCCTGGCAGAAGAGGGTGGCTTGGCATGAACAAATCATTCTGACTTAGAGGGAAATCACCATGGAGCTGCAGTTGTCAGAGCCCCGGACTTGTGCACTATGGAGTCCAGGCAGCTGTGTGCAGGGGTGGCCTCTGCCTCGGTGTCTGTTCAGTGCTCCAGCAGGGCAGCTCTGAGCCAGCCCTCCCTGTGTGCTGTGATGGCACATAGTAGGTACAGCTGTGTAAGGTTACTGCCACCGCTCAGGGTCGGGGCAGGTACGGCAAAGTCTGGCCCAGCAGGAGCCTCCATGGACTGCCATCACCCTCTTGTGCACACATGCACGTCCACCCACAGTCTCGCTCATACTTCCAGACATCTGTCCCCATCCCCACGCACAGCCAGACCACTCCCCTCTCATAAGGTACACCCTCCTGCCTCTGTCCCCTCCCATCATGCAGACACTCGTGTTGTACCTCGAGATGTTCCTGCTACACGTATCATCTCTACACTTACGTGCACAAGTCCCCTGTGCCTACCCATGTGCACGTGTGGATAGTTGTGCTCTGCACACTCAGGAGCAAATGCACCCATTCACATTCTTCTCACATAGGTGCTCTTGTACACACTCCATGATGTGTTCTTTTGCACATTTGCCCCTCCTGTGCCTTCCCTTTAAAACACTAGTTTTTATATATTCTGTACTATACCCTGTATGTGCACTTTGTCCACATGCTAGCACACTTAGGTTCACTTGTTCTTTTTCACACTCCACTACACACATTAAATCACAACCGGAATGCACAGAAGGCTGTGCTGGGTTCCCCTGTGCGTGGTAAGCCACAGCCCCAGAGAATGGTGAACCCTGATGTGACAGGCAGTGGGGAGCTGAGTTGCATCTGCTGTGGGGCTGGGTGTCACGCAAGGTGTCTTGGGGTGCTGAGCCCCAGGCAGTGCCAGGACTCTACCCATAGTCTCAGGGGATAGCCAGCTCCCATGCCAGTGGCAGTGAGTGTCCCCCTGAGTAAGGTCGACGCTGGAGACGTGCACACATCCACAGCGTTCTCGCCGCAATGAGTCATGGTTCTGGAGGAGTCACACCAGAGGCCACCTGACCCTGCCTGCCTGTCATGCACTTTAGTTCTAGGTTGATTTGTTTTATCTATTAGAAAAGTCATCCAAGTCTTGTGCAAGTTGTTTTCATCTTAATCTCAAAAGCTACACATGAGCATTATTTAAAAAAAAAAAAAATCCAAATACATTTTTTCAGGCCCAGTGGTCAGTTCTCTGGATGGCACTTGAAACAAGTGGTCTAGCTTTCCGTCGCCAGTTGAGGAGGGGTAAGCGAAGGTCATGGGGGCAGCAGGTCGTAGGGGTGGTTAGGAAGCAGGGAGAAGTAAGCAAGGGCCAGCTGTCTCGCGGCCTGGGGCCGTTCAAAGTGCAGTCACTTGAGTTATTTCAGCTCTGTCTCCACCACTACTTTGCAGGCCTCAGTGCGGGGTCTGGCAGACGGGGGAACGTGTAATCCACCACTGGCCACCCCTGTACTGTGGGCCACCCTGTACTGGGGACCCCAAGTTCCTCTTAGAGCAAACACATGACTGTTACTTCCCTGTAAAGACACCTATTCAAGTGTTCCATGTCATCACTTGTATTTTTATCCAAAATGTTTACTGAAAATAAAAATACTTTAATATATTCCATATATTATTTGCTATAAGGTGACATAAAATTGTGACCACTTCCATCCCACCAGGTGTAACACACTGCAGCATGGTTGCATTTGTCTTATCCTCTTAGACTTTCCTTAGACCTGCAGGCAAACAGGAAACAGACAAAATCCTCAGGGGAGCTTCATTCAAACAATGTGTATATAGGTGTCTTTAACACCCTGAGATATTGTATGTACTTGTGTGTGTGTGTCTGTTTTTGTGCCGCTGGCGGTCCAACCAGGGCCTTGTACATACTAGGCTAATGCTGTATTGCTGAGCTCTGTCCCTAGCCCAAGATACTATATGTGTTTCTTTAGCATTCATCTAGTTTAGAAGATATGAAAAAGACCCAAAGAGAGAGACAGAGTTCTTATGTTTACATTCATGATCCAAAGAGTTGCATTTCATAGCTTTGGGTGGTACCTTGCAGTTGTTCATAAATAGTTTTATTTTGTCTTACAAAGTCCCAATCATATGGAAAGTACAGGTTTTCCTTTATTTCTTCTCTTGCACAAGTAAAGCAAACAGAAAACATAATAGCAAAATCCCATGTAAATCTGCCACTGAAAAGTAATCACTGCTAATCCTGAATATCTTTCCCAAACCAGAAATCTGGGATCACTGTGAATCTGTCATGAGTAACCAGCTCTGCCCTTGCAGTGGCTGCTCCCTGTGTGTCTGCACCATCACTTTTATGCCTATGGATTTGGCCGTCAGATGGATTCACCACAGTAGGATCAGCCCATCTCCTTCCTTGGATGTTGGGATTTTTCTAATTTTTTATTTACAGGAGAACCCTTAAACGAATGAAGTAAAATGTTTGCATGTATCCTTAGTTATCCAATGATGTGATTTTACATTGTTTTTATTTACATGTGGGCTGGGGATATAGCTCAGTAGCACAGCGCCTGCCTGTCAAACACAAAGTCCTCAGTTCAATCCTTGGTACCAAAAAAAAATTACTCACTTTATTTTAGCTACAGCACATCAAAATGTTAATTACAGTTATCGCTGATATCATTATATGAGATTATTATTTTGTTTTTATACTTTTTTGTTTCCTCTAAATACTTTGCAATGAACAGGTTTTATTTGCATAACCACCATGTTATTTAAAATTACAGTGTAAAAAATATCAATATTACTATGGTGTTTGTAGTGATGCTTTTTCATGGCTACCTATAATTCCATGAAGGAGACAAGCTGTCAATCACTTAGCCATCCCGATCGCTGGACATTTAGATTGTTTTCCAGCTTTTCGAGACCTTTATGGAGGAGACCCCTCTGTATCTGAGGTTGTGTCTTTGGGAAACAGCCCTGTGCAGGCTCTGGCCAGCCTTTCAAACCTCTTTCCCCATAGAATGTCCTAGTTTCACCTCCCACCAGCAGCAGAAGGCAGCCCCAGCCCAGCCACCCTGTCCTCCAGGATGGTTCAGACCCCTGTACAGGCGACACCCTTCCAGCAGGGCCAGGGAGGGCAAGAAATGGTTTCATCAGCTGTGCCAGCATGGTGACCCCAGGCTCAGCCCACAGGAGCCAGTTTTAACAAGCCCAGTTCCCAGAACAGAACCTGCAGAGAAAAAGAAAAGACAGCAAGCAAAGAAAAAAATAAAAATAAAAAGCTCTCTGCTGGAAAAAAAAACCACACAAACCCAGATTAAAATAATATTTGGCACTTACATCACACTTTTAAAATTCTTCAAACACTTTATAAACACTAGCTAATTAATTAAGATGCCTAAATCTGGCTGTGGTTGGTGGAGAGAGCTTGAGAGGAACTAGGAAAAAGAAAGGAGGGGGAGTCAGCCCTACCCAAGTGCAGTGTCGCCTGCCTGGGGTGTGATTACAGGCCTCCAGCTGCCCCACGAGAATAGCCCTGCTCCAACTTGCAGTATGCTGAATGTACAGCCACGTACTGCTCCTGCCCCAGTACGGCTCCTGCCCCAGTGGCCTCACCACTGTTATTGATACGGATAAATGATAGCTGGCTCCCAAATAGGCCAATATTAGCTCCATTGAACAGATGAGGGAAGAGACTTGGAGCCAGGGTCACCACGCAAATAAAACCCCTCCTTCAGCCATTCGTCTGTGTGTTCACTCAGCGTATGTTTGTTGAGGACCCACAGATACCGCTCTAGGAAGGAGCCTGGCAACAGTCCCTTGTGGATCCAGCATCCTAGTGGGAGATAAAACAATCCTGAGAAAATCAAATATATTAACCCAACTATGTGGTAATGGTCGGGATGGGCGCTTGCGTTTAACCCGTGTGTGTGCAGTGGTGCTTATGTGTAGATCTCTCGTGTCCCCGTGACTGGACGGGAGTGGTGGATGCAGGAGTTCTGATTTGCGAATGAGGGATTGGGGCCCTGAGAAGACGCTAAACTGGGGGTGCCTGTTTTTGTCTGCTGGTCCAGGGCCTGTGCTCCCGCTGGCCAGCATTTCCAGTTTCCCTGGGGATGCCCCTGACTTGGTGCTCTTGGCAGCTGGCAGCAGTGTTAACTGAGGCGCCTGGGTGGCTTCCAGGCTGGCTTGTACCTCATTGTGTCCTTGCTCACCTGGCCACCAGCTCCCCCACTCCACCCTCCCCCAGGCTGGCAGATGCTGACTGAGTCCCTGTCGCTGACCTGCATGGGCTCTGGCTTCTTCCTTGTGGTGTGAGAATCAGGCTGTGCTCAGGCTGGCGCTTGGGGACTGCTCACCCTGACCTCGGGTGAGCCCTTCTGAGAGGGGGAGCGAGGCAGGACAATGGACAGGTGGCACCAGGCCCACATTAAGGCCCTGGGCTCCCCCATGAGGGTGGAGGGCTACACAAGCTGTCTTTCCATGGGCCCTCACCTGCCATCAGGATGGTGCCAGGCCAGGGACTGGTGGACAAACTCACAGGACTCTCCTGCCAGCCAGAGCGGGAGGGGCCACTAAGGGGATCTGCTCCAGCCATCTGCACTGGACAAGCTCACACTGAGGGTCAGTGCAGAGCCAGGAGAGGGCCTGGAGCACCTGTCCCACTCTTGCCTGTCTTCTCTAAGCCCCCTTTCCCCTATCAAAGCTCCCTCTCTGCCTCGCCTCTCGGTGCCTCTACTACCTCTGTGTGAACAGCCGCCTGTCATATCCTGAGTTCCACACCCACACAGTTGACCAGCCATAGATTAGAAATGTAGTTAGGCCTATGATGGCTGCGTCTGTACTGAACAAGTGCAGGTTTCTGTTGTCATCATTGTTCCTAAACAATCCAGAGTAACAACTATTTACATTGCACTATTATCACAGTTGTGTACCACATACCTCCTTTTGGTTAACAATGGACCCCGTGTACTAGAATGTGAACCATATATCTGGGTGCCATCTCGGTTTGTGTAATTACACCGCAATGTTCACACAATGGTGAAATTGCTCAGTCCTTGTCATAGTGGCACATGACTATTTAAGTAATCGCGAGGTGATTTACAGCATACAAGAGTATGTGCTGAGGTCACATACAGTACTGTGCTATTTTTTATGGCACAGTACCCTAGGGACCTGAGCATCCTTGGATTTTGGAATCCCAGAGAGTTTCTGGAACTAATTCCCCCCAGATGCTGAGGGATGGCTGTATGTGTTTCTCCAGGGTCTTTATCGCCTGTCTTTTATCCCACTCCCCCTAGTCTCCTCACCCCCTCACCTTCCCCTGGTTTAGAATCGGGGAACCTGACTGTGCCATGCTCTGCAACTGTTCCCGCTCAGCTCCTGGGCATCCACAGCACAGCTCACAGCGACCTCGCCCTGCCCGGTCATCTTCCTGGCTGTGTCCTCTGCTCCCCCCCATTAGGGCTCACTGTCTCCCATTCCCTTCCTACAGCTTAGCCCAGGGGCTCCTGCCAGCTGCCTGGCTGGGGGCCCTTGAGGCCTGGTCCAGTACCTGTGTGTCCTCACAGTGCAGCCCAAGCCTAGCCTGAGGGACACCAGCAAGGGTCAGTGGGACCCTTGTTTAAGCAAGAGCCCTTTGTCATTTATTTACTTTGTGATGACAACAGCTTCTCTGCTCAGCCAGGCATTATGGGCCTTCTTTGTATAATACTGTTTTCAGAACAAGGCAAGCAGCAGAGATGTGTTCTGCCTAACTGATGGATAAGAAAACAAAGTTAAAGCAGGTGGGTAAATTAGGAGCACACGCGAATGAGCATCTCACCAGGTTTCAAACCAGGGCTGTTGAGTCCAGACCAGATAATGCTTTTTGACACTATCCTAGCCTCAGATTGCTTGGTCCTGCCAGAGATGCATCACCATGAGCTCACAGTAACTATTTTACAGATGAGGAAATCGAGGCAGGGAGCAATAAAAGGTCCACACCTAGGGCAGCTCTTCCATCCATGCAACATGTGGCAGTGGAAGAGCAACCGGGTTTTCTCACTCATCCAGGTGACAACCCCAGGTGACACAACGCCACTGATCATGACTGAAGCCCACAGTCTTCTGCTACTCCACTATCACATGACTGAGTCCAGCTTCCTGCTCAGGGCCTCCTTCCTAGTCTGGGCCAGAAACAGAAACTACTGCCTCATAGAGCTCCACACATCCCAGGTGGCCTCCTACCCCTGCTCAGCCTGTTCAAGCCGGTCTCTCTGGCAGAACACCAGGCTCCTTTCTGCCTGGTAAATGCAGATTTCAGTTCTGGAGCCCAGGTAGACCCCACTCTTCCACAGAGGGGTCAGGAAGACAAGTCCCCACCCTTCCATGCTGATTGACTTCTCTGTGCCTCAGGTTCTACAATGACATTAGACTCTTTAGGTGCAGGACCAGACGAGGGTTACTACATACAGCATGCTGTGCTTCTGTGCTGTGCACTCAGTAAAGGCCTTGTTGATAGACACACAGTAAATACCCAGGACCCATCAGGATGGATGTAACTGTTCTGTGTTTCCCTCAGGAGCAGCCACAGAGGAGAGTCTGCAGGTGATTCAGCCTGAGAAGCAGGTGTCAGTCGCTACTGGAGAGGCGGCCACTCTGAACTGCACTGTGACCTCCCTGCTCCCTGTGGGGCCCATCCTGTGGTTCAGGGGAAAAGGACAAGGCCGGGAGTTAATCTACAATTTCAAAGGCCACTTCCCCCGAGTCGTAAAAGTGGCAGATGCCACATTGAGAAACAACATGGACTTTTCAGTCCGCATCAGTAACATCACCCCTGCAGATGAGGGCACCTACTACTGTGTGAAGTTCCAGAAAACAGCAGGCAATGAGGACAAGGAGATAAAGTCTGGAGGAGGCACCGAGTTGTCTGTGCGTGGTGAGTACAGCTTGGGCCTCCCCCAGCCCTCAGTGTGTGACAGTAGGTCAGGAATAACGCTCTCCAGTCCGTGATCACCAGCTGAGAAGCAGGTGGGGTGGTGAGCGCTCATGGGCATGATCCCATGTCACTTCAGCAGACCGGAGAAACTGAGGTCTGCAGAGGCCTTGCGGTTTGTTTCAGCTCATAAGTAGGGGTCTCTTGCGCCCCTCGTGTCTTCTCCACAGACCTTGCCTTTTCTGCTGTCCTCCAGTCCTTTGAGTGACCTGCCGGAGTCGGAGTTGCAGGGCCAGGCCTCACCTCCTGCCCCTGGAGGGTGCTTTCCTCTCTTGTTGCTAATCCAGCACTAAGGGCCTCTCTGTGCAGATTCTGTTGAGATCATGGGAACAGCAGGGAGCCACCTGGCCGGAGCTCTTCCCCTACCAAGCTTATCTTCTCCTTCTGAGAGGGCCAGTCTCTCCAGGCAGGAAGCAGGCAGGACGTTTAGTCCTTGTTTCCCCTGAAGAAACAGCTCTGTGAGAAGATCCTGCAGGCTCAGGCTCCCTGTTGGCTCTGATGCTCTGGCTGGAATCGCTGCTGAGAGGTTGGCCCTTGGCGCTGGCTTCTCCTGCAAAAGCCACTGTGTTTGGCACCGGCTCTCACAGACACTGATGGCTCTGGATCCTCTGCTAGGAGGAGAGTCCCCCATGTGGATGTAGAGGTCCCCAGTTGAGGCAGCAGAGATGCTCACTTTAGGTTTCCAGAGGCCGGAGGCCCTCTTTCTAGTGCCTGATTACAGGATTGTCAGCAACAAAGACTTTAGATCATTCAGCACAACTACTGTTTACAGATGGGAGCCGGAAGCCCAGATGTGGCCAGTTAGTGCCCAGATAGGGACCAGAATACAGGCCTGATTCCAGGCCAGGCCTTTGTATCCCCAGTATTAGATATTTTCTCCACAGAGGATCTAGGTACACAGTAGGTGCTGAATAAAAGCTTCAGACCTGAATCAGTGAGGAGGGAGCCAGCATTTCTGTGCTTCATTGGTTTCTGAAAGCTTCAGCCTGCCACAGACATTCAGAGCCTGAGACTGGTGGGTGATTGGAAAGCTTCCTGCAAACCAAAGCCATACGTACAGGTCACTCCTTACTGAGATTCATGCGATTACAGAGAAAGCCACTCCATCGTTTTAATGGCTGCATTGTGCTCCAACATCTACATGTATCATGATACATTTGACAGTCGTCTCTAGGTGGATGCTTAGGTTGATGTGAAACATACAATGCCATTACAATGCAGTGATGACTGTACCTCCGTCCTGCTGCACAAGAGGGAGATCCCCCAGAAGAGGCCGCTAGGTCAGAGGTGAATGTGGCTTTGACTCATGTAGATGCTGCCAGTTTTGCCTCCAGATGTGGTAGCAGTCAGGTCTCCTCGCAAGTCCTGGACATAGGCAGGGAAGATGGCTTCCTCCTGGCCTTGTGGGTATGGTAGATCCACATTCTGTCCCTACTGTAGGCAGTCACAGCTACAGAGGGAGGGCGGAACTTTGTTTCCCCTGGCAAAGGTAGTTCCCCATGGAGCTGGGATGTGAAATGCTTCAGGTTAGCACAGACCAGGCACAGCAGCCTGGGCCCCGTGTGGCAGGCAGGGACATTCCTCAAGGAGCAGCCCCTGGGTCACTGAGGGACATCAGGACAGAGACCTGCTGACCCCAGCCTCAGTGTAGGACCTGCCCTCTTAGACATGTTTGTGTGTGGACAGGTGCTGAGCCTAGCAAACCCTTGCTCTTTAGCACGGAACCCTCCCATGCTGGACCTCAAGTGACCCGAAATGTCACTGAGGAACTGTCCTTCGTCCCTCACAGAGCTTCCAGCTTTCTGTAAACAGGCTCTGGAGGAAGTGCCTGGATCTTGCCCGTGTTTTGGAACCCCCCTCACCAGCCTCATTTGGAGGGGATTGTTATGAAAACAGGGAAAGTATCAGGATTGGGTGGTTTCTATTCCTTTTTTCAACCAGGTTTTTCATGGTAGCTACAGAAACAGGCCTGAGACTCTCCTGGTATCCCCATACTTCTTCTGTTGTGCCTTCTGGCTGCCTACAGAATAAAAATGTATTTTCAGAAATAGAAATAATAGCAGTCGTAAGTGCTATTTATTGAGCACGTGTTGAATGCTGGCACTGTGTTATGCATCAGTCCTCAGTTTTCCAGGGTGGTGTTTCACTCACTTTGTACAGGAGACCCTGAGGCTGAGAAGATAAGGAACAGGTGTTAAATTAATTGGCCTCTGTGGGACGAGATGAGCTCAGCAATTTATTCCCTTTCCCATCCTGTGTGTCCTTGGCCAGCTACACCTGTCTCTGAGCTTTGTCCCATAAAGGGGCTCACACTTGGACCCTCTCTAGAACTGGTAATAACAGAGGGGGCAGCCAGTGCCAGCCTGCCTAGGACTCTGTGACTGGTGACTGCGTTTGTCCCTCAGCTCTGTGTGGATCAGTCCCAGGAGCCTGAGGACACCCAAGCACAAGGCTGCTCAAGTCCTTTATAACCAGTGACCCATGAGTATCCTCCCACATACTCTAAATTATCTGCAGGTTGCTTACCTATAGAATACCTATACAGTGCAAGTACTATTTAAATACTTGTTACACTGTATTATTTAGGGAGTGATGGCAAGAAACCATGTTCATAGTCAGTACAGATGCAATTTTGAAAACTGTATTTTCTATCAGCAGTTCATTCACTCGAAAGCTAGGGAACCCCTCATGCAGAGGGCCAGTCCACAGCCTGGATCCCTTTGGGGTCTAGTAGGCTGCTGGTGTCCTGATGGCAACTGAAGTGACACCTCCTCAAGCTTACTATGTTTGGTGGATATCAGGGAGCAAGTTAAATATTTACAAGTGGAAGTGTGTGTGATATTTGCCAGCAGGTGACTTTTATAATGGTTCTGCGTAATAATTAGCAGTTTGTAGACAGCCTTTAGGACCCATACAGGGCGGACTACCTTCACTCATTCATGTGCTGTTAGGACCAGGAAGAGCTGCCCCAGTGGGCCTGTGTCTGTATCGCTTGTAATTAATTAGCAGCTAAGAACTTGACCACCTTTGGCTTTCTGTGCATTAGGTGATCTGTTTCCAACCTCAGGCTGAGATAACAGAAGGTCCTACATTCAGGCAAACATCCTTTTAGCCACTCCCTTTGAAATTCAGGGCTTAGAGTAGGTCAGACCTACTGGCATATTTGCAGAAAGAAGAAAATACGGAGTATATGCCTAAGTACCTGCAGGGAGAACTTTAGATGGGAATAAAACCTGGTTCAATGTAGATCTGTGTGTGTTCATTTCTCAGTAGCATCTCCTGCCTGAACGTGACCCAAAGCAAAATGATTCCGAGCCCAAAGCAAAATGATTCTGAGCCCCATTTCACCCTCATTGCCCACAACAAGGAAAGTGCAGTTGTCTCTTGTCACAGAAGGGGCTCTGGGACGTAGCCATCATGGGTGTGGCCTGCCATATTTATGTGTGCTGCCTCCATCATGCCATTTGTCCCCTGTGTTTACCTCTACAAATGCCTTCCCTCAGTGGCAAGGTTTTCAGGGGAGACTGGCAGGAGACAATTAATACGAAGAGTGAGACCTGTCCCTAATTTCCTCACTGTATTCAGATTGCTGGAAACTTCCTGGTACAGAAAGAAGAACTTGGCCTCGGGCCTGAGTTTCACCTGGGCCCCCCTTTCTCACTGCCTGGCTGGGCAGATGTGCTCACCCCCAAGACTGGAGACAGAGGCTAAAGACATTGCCCTCTCAGCTTTCTCAGGAGGATTCACAGATGTCTGTGGCGGTGGATGTAGCCAGGTGCTAGCTGCACTTAGCGTGCTGAAGGACCTGGCCTCAGTGCCCAGCACCCACTCCCCCGTAATAATGTCTAGGAAAGTTCCTTAGAGCATTGCTCACTTCCCATCAGTGGTGGTCGTTGCAGTCACATTTCTTGTCTGTAAATGCTCCTTTGTAGACAGACCCTCTATCCCTGACGTGTCGGGCCCCGAGACAAGGGCCACATCTGGACAGACAGTGAACTTCACCTGCAAATCCCATGGCTTCTCCCCCAAAAACATAATCCTGAAGTGGTTCAAAGATGGGAATGAACTCTCTGACTTCCAGACCCGCGTGGATCCCACGGGAGAAAGTGTCTCCTACAGTGTCTCTAGCACAGTCAAGGTGGAGCTGGCCCCCCGGGACATTCGCTCACAGATCATCTGTGAGGTGAAACATGACACCTTGCAGAAGGCCCTCCGTGGGAGTGCCAACTTATCAGCCACCATCCGAGGTAGAGGACCCTGACCCTGGCCCCAGCCCAAGCCCACTCCTGCCCACCAAGCATGATCCTCCCTGCTGGCTTTTGTATCTGGGCCTGAATGGCCTGGAACCTCATTCCCAGCAGGCCTGCCTAACTACTGTGTGCATGTGGCCTCTTACTCTGTAGTGAGCACTATGCTGGTAGTTGCTTTTATTTTACCAACAGTAACTACAATTGTCAGGCACCTACTATGCTCAGAGCCCCTATGTGCCCAGTGATTACCTTCATTCTGCTCCAACGACTGCATTTTGACTGCCTACCAGGGATTGCACTTGTTGATTTCACCCATTATTACCCTGTTAGGAGCCTTGAGCACCTACTGTGTGCCAGGTGCTGTGCTTAGTGATTTCATTTATGTGCAAACCCTGAATGTTTGAGCCCCTGCTGCATGCCTAGCTCTGTCCCAGGTGGTACCCCTGCTATACTGGGGGGAGCTCAGCTCTCCAGCCCCTATTCTGTGGCCTCTGCCATAAGGTCAGAGCTTCTACCTGTGCTATTTCAGTTCTGCCCACCGTGGAGGTCACCCAGCTCACAGTGACAGAGAACCAGGTGAACGTCACCTGCCAGGTGAAGAACTTCTACCCACCGCGTCCCCTGAACCTTACCTGGCTGGAGAATGGAAATATGTACCGGACAGAAATTTCCTTGAATGTCACAGAGAACAAGGATGGGACCTACGACTGTGCAAGCTGGATCTTGGTGAATTCATCTGCTTACAGGGAGAATGCAGTGTTCACCTGCCAGGTGGAGCACGATGGACAGCCGGCAGTCACCAGAAACCTGACCGTGAAGGTCTCTGTCGCCCCAGAAAAGGGGCCCGTGGATAACACCTCTGGTGAGGCTACCTCTCCAGCTGACTAACTAGTTTTTAACTTTACCTTAATTTTTTTTAAAAAAAAATGTTAAAAGTATTTGTGTTTCATATAGAACAATATAGAACTCTGTGAACATAAAGTACAACTTTAATATCAATTTCCCTTCCCCAAATCTCACTCCAAGAGTTGCTCCTTGTAGGGTTTGGTAATATAGCTCAGTGACTTTCTGACCCAAATAGATACTAAGGAAGAAAGAAGGGACAGAGGGGACCGGGGACCGTCCTACCTGGTGTCCTGCGTATTATCTTCCCCATCTAACAATTGTTATGTTCTTGTTCCTGTGGCCCCGCCCCCTCCGTACCACTTCGAGACTCAGCCTGGTTGGTGTCCCTGGCTGATACTGTGTGCCTCCTCCTGGGTCAGGGGTGTTTAGGATGCTTGCAGTTGGGCTCAGGGACAGTTGATGCTATGGGTACAATCATGAAGGACAAAGGTCACACGTCCACTCTCCTAGCACAGTTCAGGGTGTTCAGGCAGTGTTTCTCAGCCCCCTCCAACATGTGGTCAATGCAGAGCTCTTTGTTGAAAACAGCTAAACTTTGGTGGCTTTTCATTGCCTCTGTGGAATGTCCCATCACCTGTCTCTATTGTCCTACACAGCAGAATTTTTGAATGCATTGGAACAGGGGCCATTTCTTGCATCCTTCAGGGAAGATATAAAAGACACGGTGTCAGGGCTACATCCCAGTGCCCCTCTGATAATGCTTATGCCCAGTTTTCATGGGATGTGTGGTCTTCTACCCTGGCTCTCTCATAAACTTGCTTTGTGACCTTAGTCAGTGCCTCTCTAAGCCTCTGCTTGCTCATAGCTGTGTTGATTGTGAGCTTTGGAATCCCTCACTGGGAGTCTCGGCTGGGGGTGACCTTGGTTGTCTCGTTCAGCATCCTAGCTTCAGAGCACACAGTAGGCACTCAGCAGATACTTTTGGAAAGGATGAAAGCATCGGTTGGTAGATGGTTATTTAGGTAGCCTCAGAGTGAACCAATGAAGTAGAGATTATTGTTGGCTTCGGTAACAGCAAAGCAAGGTGCCCAAGCTCACACGTCTACTTATGGCATTGATTTGAACCCGTGTGTCTGTGGCTTTGAGCCCTGTCCCTGACTAAGCATGGTGCTCTAGGACCTTCAGCCTGTGCCCTGGGTCTCCAAGCTGCTGTGTCCTTGTGTCCTGATGCAGAGCTTCTCGGCTGTGGGCCAGGTCCTGAGCACAGATGGATGGTCAGCCCCTAAGCATCTGTAGTATCCCTTAGCCAGCTGGCAGGTCCACGCTTCTCCTGTCCTGCACCCTGACCCTCATGCTTGTTTGACAGGCAGTTGCTTATTGAGGGTTTGAGATGGTCTGTGCTGCTGTCGGGGCTGCTCTGGTTCCTCCCGATGAGAAGGAGCGTGTTTCTGTTCCCTGAGCATGAGGCCACTGCCCTCATCCTGTAGCTGGTGTCCTCTGTAGTTGTCAGAAGCACCTGGTTTCCCTCCTGGCCCCCAGTGTGGCGTTTGTACCACTCCTGAATGAGTGCGTGCAGACCCTCTGAGTGCTCACGTGGCTGGGACGTCTGAGAAAGCCCAGCCAAATGTTCTCCATCAGTGGTGCCTGCAGAGCATTGGGAAGAGGCAGTGGGCTTTTGTTTTTCTCTTTTTAATCTACCTACGTGAAGCCTGTCTTCCAGCAGGGAACAGTGCCACCGACAGCTGGAATGTCTTCATCGTGGTGGGTGTGGTATGTGCCTTGCTGGTAGTCCTGCTGATGGCGGCCCTCTACCTCCTCCGAATCAAACAGAAGAAAGGTGGGTGGACTCCCTGCCTCTTCCCTAAGCTTTGCCCCTGGATTTTCCTGCCCAGAGAGGGTGGCCACTGAGCAGCAGTGACTTATATTGATAAAGAGGCCAGAGGCAGCAGTGCTAGGCTGGTGAGCAGCTGGATTATAGAATTGGGGTGGGTCAACCATGGCATTGCCCTCGTGGTTGTAGAATGGCTGTCACTGCTCCAGGCCTCACATCTTCCTGGGACCCATGTGTCTGTGGCAGGACATTGAGGTGGAAGAATGGAATTGCCATGGTGGAAAGAGGGGACATGGAAACTCTTATGATGGACCTTAAGGAGAAGCAGTCATTTCCAGGAGCTGCCTAGTAGGCTCTGCTTTCTTTTTCCATATCCCAGTCTGAGTAAGAAGCTGAAAGGGAAAGGACTAATAATCCCACCTACCTCCAAGGCAGGGAGCTGGAGGCTGCATGGAGACCGTGTGTGAAATGTTAGCCAAGGGCCCACGAGCGCCCAGCGAATGTCAGCTCCTGCAGTTGGTGTCACGTGGTCTCCTCCTGGGAGGCCTCCTGCAGTGTGCCAACCCAGGACACCATCCCCTTCTTTACGCCTGTGCGTGTGGCTGTCAGCATCACCAGGCTTTTGACTCGGCTTCAAACCCTTTTTGTACCCTATAAACAATTGGTAGGGCCTTTGTGTGCCTCAGTTTCCTCATCTGTGAAATGAGTTTAGCAACACCTGTCTCAAAGGGTAGTTAAGAGTCCCAAGTGAGCCCCTGACACATCTGGGGACCTCATTCAGTGCACGTTCTCTTCCATGCTTGAAGGAGGTGATTTTAAGCTGGTATTTCCAAAACCTTTTTTTACTGCAAGTGATAGAAATAACATTTCACATCTGAACCCAACACACCCCTTTATATAAACCTGAAATGCTGGTATTTTCTTTTTTGGTCATTTTCTGTGCTCTTTTCTGTTAAAAATGTTTCTTGTGACCAAACATGAGCCACAGCCTGCAGTGAGAAGTGTTGCCGCGGGCTGCTGCGCCACGCCAGGCTCCTGGCACACTTCCCCCCGCACCCCTCCACCTCTGTCCCAGTTTCTGCCCCTCCTGGGCTGGTCGAAGGACTCTGCTGTGAGACAGGGCCTCAAGCTGACCTCTGGGAGGGCTGGAGTGTGGCCTCGCCTCTGGAGCATGCGGCAGGTTCTGCACGTCTGCCCAGTGGTTGCCTGGAGAGGCCCACGCAGGAAGGAGCTCACCTGTGGGAAGCAGGGCCCTGCCCACCCAGACGCTGAGCATTTGCAGCAGCCCTTGGTGAGACCCCATCCCTCCCTTCTGAGGCTCAGCCCCAGGTGCCATGGCCCACTCTGGCACTGTGAACTCAGGCCTGTGTCACAGAGCTGCAGACGCAGCCGAGACCTCTGGTCCCTGAGTGGTGGGGCTGTGTGGGGAGCCCAGCTGTCCATGTAGGCCCCTGGGTTGGTGACAGCTCACACTCACTCTGCCATTCCCACATGCCCGTGCTGTCCCTGTGCCTTACAATAACAGTCCTCACCACAGACCTCAGGGGAGGTGTCACTAGACCATTTTACAGATGAGGACCCTGAGGCACGGGCATGTTAAAAGGCTTGCTCAGAGCCTCAAAGCTGGAAGGTAGGGCTAGGACTCAACACCAAGGACTGTGCTGGGGCCACGTGCAGACCATCCCTCCACCCTGAGGAGTCCTCCCTTGTCCTTCTTGGGTGCTGAAAGACCACCCCTCCTCCACCTGTCACTACCTGTAGTGAATATCCCCATATGAACCCTACCACTTGCCAGCTGTGTGAGCCTGGTGAGTCCCATGGCCTCTGGTATATTTGACGGCATTCGTGGTCGAGTCACTGGATTCCTGGAGATGCTTCACATCCCAGCACTTGGACCCCTGGGCCTCTCATCAGCCATGAGATGCCAAAGCCGCTGCCTGGTCCCAGCCTGCTTACTGGGCAGCCAGAGTGCTTGCACCTGGCAGCCTGCAGCCCATGGAACCCAGCACTAGCACATTTGGGTGTGCATGCTGCTTTTTAATTACAGTTTTACAGCAAAATGGGAGTCAGGTGGCTGCTGAGCCCCAGAGGCTGCCGGGGGTACTCTGGATCACAGGTGTTAAACCTCTGAAGCAGATGAACATGCTTTCCTTCTTGGAAAGTAGCACTGCAACTTGTAAATAAATGGGTGCCCAGGCCAACCCTGAGAGTTACAGAGGCTCAGAGAGGGGGAGCGACCCACCAGGGCCACACAGCGGTTGTGCTGGTCCACAGAGGGAAGGCATCTGGTCCCTCCCAGGCTTCTAAGACCCTTGGCATCTCCTAGAAGTGGGGCAGGAAGGCCTGGCTTACTGCTCGTGGCCTCAGGTGGAAAGTAACGGACCACCTAGAACATCCACTTGGGGGGGGTGGCACGGGCTTCGCTGTGGTTCCCAGCCTGAGATTGATTGATCCTTTTTTTCATGCCCAAATCTTGTAATCTAAACACCTACCTTGAAAACAACAATATGCAATATATTAGCTAGTGTTGATTTCCTACTATTTCTTCATTTTTAAATTTTTTTAAAAATCCCTCAAAAAAAAAAAAAAAAAAAAACGATTTCAGTACTTCCTCTCCTTGTTCCTGGTGGCAAACTTTTGCCCCCAGCCCCACAAAATACTTGAGAAAAATGTGTTTCTGGTTAAATAACTTTGTTTCCCTTCCATTTCAGCCAAGGGGTCCACTTCTTCTACAAGGTAGGTGCACCGCCAGGTGGGGATGCTTTCCCAGTTACTATCCGGTGTGTGGCAGCCCCAAGCCATACCCCTGGCCCCACTTGTGGGCCAGTGGGCGTTCCTGTTTGTTTCCTTTGCAGCCTGCTTGTGCCAGGGCTGTTTCTAGTTATTGCTGCAACGAGTGGGTTTCTGTAGCCAGCAGCACACATTGCTCGCCTGCTGTCCACACACAGAGAGGCCCCTCGCGAATCCCATGTGAACAGTGGAGAAACTTGTAAGCTTCCTGTGCTCACAGACATCCTGTGTGCACTAACCCTCCCCAGACCCAAGTCGTGCACTCCCCTTCCTTCCTTCTGTCTGTCCGTTCGTGACTGTTGAGTACCTGGGCACAGCGTGGCCTGCGCAGTGCTGGGAGCAGGGGGAGGTGAATAAACCCTAGTCGGGAGTTCAGGGTGGTGCTGTACACAAAGGAACGTGTATCTCAGTGACAATACAAACCAAGCCTGAACCAGAGATCACGAATCCGTAGGCACAAGCTCTGAGAAGGAGGAGAAAATGGGAAAGGGACTTCAGCTTGAGGCGAAGAGCTGAAAACTGCTGGGCTCTGTTGGGAGAAGGTCAGGCTGGCCCATTAACAAAGGAGGGGGCCTGCGGGGTTGCTGCGGAGGGCCGGGGTCTGATTGATCATTACCTCAGTTCTGGTTCTCCAAGGTGGCTATGGAGAAGTCCTTATGGGTTTCGAGGGAAGTCTGTTTCCCGTGAGATGATTGCTTCTGCTTGGGGTTCGTCATGGGGCAGTCTGTCTGCCAGGGCCCTGCAGGTTTAGGATAATGACTGGAGTCTTCTAGGCTTCACTCCAGGGAGTCCAGAAAAGGATATTATACAAGCTGGCACTTGAACATCTCTGTAGATCTTGAAAATACCGTAGTTTTATCCTTGTATCCTTAGTCTTAAAGGGGGATGAGATAGGTAAACTGAGAGCTAATAAACCTGTTTATAGACAGTCTCCTTCACATGCTTACATGCAGAGCTGAGCAGGGGTCTGACCCAAAGTTTATGGTAATAAAGGAGACAGATGCAAAATGAAGGCAGAGATGCCAAAGTGCCCAGCTTTTCATTACCCATTGGACATCTGCAGGTTTCAGTGAGATTTCAGTGGTTTTTAGCAAAAGCTGCCTTTAGTGCCTCGGAGTCTGAAGGTGATGGCGTTGTGTTGCCGAAGGCACACAGGTCTGTGGGTTCACCTTTTCTGTGGTGTGTTGCCGAGCCCCACTCCGTGTGGCTGTCTTCTGGGTGTGGGGATACGGCAGTGAGCGTGACTGAGCTCAGGCCGTCATGGGCAGGGATGCAGGCAAGGGCATGGGAGCAAAATGCTCCAGAATGACCTATCAGGTGGTATAGGGGATGGGGGCCCGTGGAGGGGGTGGCCTTGGGCAGAGGAAGGGGCTGCCTCTGGGGAGCTCACGTGGGTAGTGCTGTGACCACGAGCAGTGTGCTAGGGCAGGGAGCGGGCATGGCCAAGGCCCTGGGGTGCAATGTGCAGCGCAGCTGGGGCAGAGGGGAAGGTAGGTGTGCTGCAGGTCTTTCAGTCAGAGACTTTCTCAGCTCTTAGGAAGGCAGAGCGGAGATGGCACTGCATAGTTTATCCAGTGAATGTAGGTAGCTGCATAGAAACGTGGACATCGTAGCAACGGCGATAAATAAAACTGTTAAACAGCCTCGGGTTAGTTCAGGTCAGGCTTTGCCCCCAGATGAGTTGTACAAAGCTTTCATTTCTTAGAGCTTTCTAAATTTTAGAGTTGCAGAGCAGAAACTGGGAGTCAGGGATGGAGGCCATGGTCTAGGGTCTGTGACAGTTTGAAGGATTTTTACTCCCCGGGGGGGATGAGCCATAGAAAGCTCTTTTGTTAGAAAAGTATCATCCCAACCTCAAGTGGAAATGGGTGTAGGAAGTTCTGGTGAAGCCCAAGAGGCAGGTAAGGCCAAGCAGATGGCAGGGGCCTGGACCAGGGTGATGGATGGGCTGAGAAATGGTTGTTTTCTGGATGTATTTTGAAGGCACTTGCTGATGGATCCCGTGGAGAATCAAGGACAACAGTGGAGAATCAAGGTTGAGAGTGATGAGGTGCAGTGTCCTGAGTTGGGGACCCTGCGGGTGATAAGGAAGCGAGTAGACCCTGCAGTTATGTGGCACAGGACCATCTCAGCAGGGCTCTGGGAAGCTTTGCATATCCCCCTCCTGCACAGCAACAAAATCCCCAGTGCCCCTGAGACAAAGCCTGCTTCCTGCTCAGCCTCTGGCCTCTGCGGACAGGTTCCTGGGCTGAGCCCAGCCCAACCTCTGGCCTCCCCCTCCCCAAACAAGCAGCACCTCACTTCCTCCAGGGAATGCTGTCCCTTGGCCCTTTATTTTTCACATTCCCATGCTTGGTACCCTCTTTTCCAAGGGCGAGGCTTCTCTCCATCCTTTTGTGGAAAACCTTCAGTGACTCCCCTCCCCTCCCACACACATACCATGGCCTCATGTTGAAGTCCAGTGGCCTGACCCCTGTGACCCCTGTGACTTGCATATGCCACTTTCTCACTTGCACTCATTCCCAGACCTCACTGGAGCTGTCCCGAGCCCCTCCTGCCACGCCTGGGACCCTTGCTTTCCTGGCCCTGCACACTGGCCTCTCTCCTGGGATGTGACCCCTGCATGTACCACCTGGGGTTCCCACAGCTCCCAGATCATCAGGCATAGTAGACTCTGAAAACCAGATCCCCTAGAATTGTGTCCTTTCACCTGGTCACCTCCTGCGCTTCATTCTGGGTCAGCAAGGCCCAGGGGCTTCCCGTGAGCCCAGCTGCTGTGCTTGAGGTGTCTCTTCACCTAGCCTCATTTTATACCACCCTTCTTGGGGACAGGGAACATGTTCATGATGACCACAGCTAATGGATCCTGACGTGGCACCTTCCCTGGAATGGTGTGGGGGCTCCCAGAGGTTTGTTAAAACAGTCAGTGAACCAAAGGATGAGCACCATCCATCTGTACTGCTGCTCTGAGTCCCCCAGACCTCCTCCTCCTCCTCCTCCTCCTCCTCCTCTTCTCCCTCCTGTTTTGTTTTGTGTCTGTATTTAGTCTTTGTCTTTCGCAATGAAGTGCTGGAAGAAAAGGACAGCGTCAGTGTCGGGACAGTAACAGTCGCAGTGCCATTTACTGAGCACTTACTCTGCTCACTGTCCTGGCCCTTTGCACGTACATATCGCATTGAGATCCAGGCTTGTCCTGGGTGGGCTGGGCTGGGGGTCTGGGGTTGCATTTTGCTTCTGTGTCTTTTCAATTTTCTTTATTTTATCTTGTTTTCTATGTTGATGCTTGCCAATGTCTTACGATATATAGCTTTATCACTAATATTGAGGCTCTCCTAGGAGATTTCTGTTCTTTAGGGATGTCCTCTAGATGTAGGTGGTTCTTTATAGCTATCCCGAGAACCTACCTTCCCAATCTGTAAAGGGTACACAGTTCCTATTTGGCTCCACTCCCAACGCTTTGGCATCAGGCTGTGGTGATGATTATGACCTCATGCAATCACAGCATTATCATACAGGGGAGAAACTGTTTATAACATGTATGACATCCTGGTTAAAGTAGTGAAGTTAATAATAACAACAGTTTCAAGTGCAGCTTTACTGAAAAGTGTGGTAACCATTAACCTGCTACATCCATCCACAGGAGCAAACTCGAAGATTATATAACAAAATCACACATACACCGTGCATTTGTACATAGTTGCTTTCCCTTTGGCGGAGTGATTTTACCCTTGTGCGGGGGTTGGTGAGGTTAATTGGGTAGGGGACAGGCTACAGTGATGAATGAAGTCAGATGTAGTCTGGAAGACACAGGAGGGAAAGAATGAAATAGAACACAGTGGAGTAATCAGAAAGGGCAGAGACAGTGACTTCTCACTTGAAAGTTTAAATTCAAGAAGTAGAGAAAAAAGAGAAAGAGAATCAACAGGAGAAAATGAAAAAAGAAAGGTAAGAAACCTGAACAGTGGGAAAACAGAAGGGAAAAAGACAAAGAGAACAAAAAAGAAAAATTAAAAAGATAAAAAAGAAAAAGGAGAACAGAGAAAGAGAAGAGAAAGGAAAAAAAACCCAAATACAAAAATAACCACAAAATACAAAATGACATCCAACCAGACAGGAAGGCGGTAGCCAGTCAGATGAACAAGTAAGAATAAAAGCAGTAAAATCCCCCTGGTGCTTACAGGTCTGTGTTAGTGTCCATGGTAGATCCCAGAGAAGTGCTGGGTGCGGAGCTGATCTTGGCCTCTGGGTGCAGGGGCTGGGCCCGTCTTCAGTGGGTGGAGTTCTTCAGAGTCCAGCTGCTGCTGCTTCAAATGCATTCATGTTGCTGCTCTGGCCGGTTACTCCACCCTCCAGAAGGGTGTGCCCTGCCTGCTGTTGTCCTGGGTCTCAGGTTCCGGTCAGTCTGGTCCTGGGACTCAGGGTTCCTGTTGGTCTACCCCACAAAGGTTACGCTCTTCTCACAGGCTCTGCCATCCTTGGGCCTATGGAGGAGGCTCAGGGTGCAGACTCCTCTTTACACATGTGATCCCATTTGTGATTTTTATTTTTTCAAAAAATCTCATAACTTAATACCATCTGTCATGGGACCATACATCCTGTACTTGAGCATGTAGTAGAATCCCACAAGCAGCACCCTGCATTCCCTGCTTCAGAATGTATTTCCAGTGAGTTTTGGGGGTGCTGGTGCTGATGCCCCAAGCCACACTTAGGGAACTTGATCGTGTGGTTGAGGATGCCAAGCTTAGAGAAGTCGTAGAACATTGGTGCCCAAGGCCCGCAGTGGGCGGGCTAGGACTAGACCCCAGCATCCCCTTCCCATTGACATAGTTCTTTCCATCCTAGCTTCACTGCCTCCCTGCTGTCTTCCTTCTTCCCCGGAGGAGCAGAGCGTTCTCTGCCCGTTTCTCATTTCTCCAGCATGTGCTGCCCAGGGAACCATGAGATCACTTGCTCTTTTCATCTCTTTCTCAACCAAAGTGGTGGCTGCCAAACGAGCGGCAGTGGCCGTTCCCATTCAGCAGCAGCGGCTCAGCTTGCTGGGATCAGATGCTTTCCCGAGCTCTGGGGGTGAGGACGAGATCGATGCGTTGAGCTCAAAGGGCCCTTCAGGTTGAGGCCATGAAGCATGAGGTACCTGCTCTCACTGTCTTTGGGGTAGGAATGCACAGGTCCCAGCTCATCTGTCATTTCCCTGGCCGAGACAGGAGAGAGCTCTGTCTCTGCTCCCTTAATTGGGTGCTGGGGTTCAGCCGGCCAACCGTTTGTTCCCTTGTCAGATGTGCACTCTGTTTATTCTTGGGCTTCCGTGATTCTCTCATTTATCCATCTGGATTGAGCCCAGCTTGGCGCTGGGCTTGAGCTGGGGATCGAAAGGGAAGCAGAAGAGATGCTAAGCCTGGTCCTCTGCTGCTTGAGATCTGATAGGAGAAGAGCTGGTTCATTCATTCACTTAGCAAATCTTTATGGCATGCTGGGCTTGTGCCTGCCCAGTGCTAGGTGTTGGGGCTTCAGGAGGGAACAAAACAGGCCTCACCCCTCCTGACACAGAGCTTGCCGCCCCTCGGGGAGGCCAGTTAGCTCTCATATACCAGAAGCTTAATGAAAAATGTGTTGCAGGACTGACAAGATAAGGAGAGGCAGAAAAGGAAAGGAACAGAGGGCAGGGCTTGGGGGCAGTCGGGGAGGCCTCTCCGAGGTGATGCTTAGAAAGCAGCTAAAGGATGAGCAGCTCTGGCTTGCTGCTATCTGGGGCAAGAGTTAGAGCAGACAGGGAGCAGCCAGTACTAGGCCCGGAGGCAGAAACACTTGAACAGGATCAGAAAGGGGGTTGGAAGCCGGAGTAGCTGGAGCAGAGGGAGGGAGGGAGGGAGATATGGGGATCCAGAGCAGTGGGTGGCAGAGCCTTGCTTGCTGCCTAGGGTAGGAGATGGATTTCACTACTGATGGCGGGGGGGGGGCTGTTCCAAGCGGAAAAATAAGGTGACATCATCTATGCATTTTAAATGTGGAGAACGGAGGCAGGAGACAGGGAGGGGCACTTCAGGAGGCTGGGGTGCAGCAGGTGGTTGGATTTGATTTATGGATTTTGGAGATGGGGCCAACCAGCCATGCAGTGAATTAGAGCGGGAGCAAGAAGGAAGAGAGAAGAATCAGGGCTGAGTCCCTCCTTAGCACGAGCTCGGGGTGAGCGGTAGCAGTGCCACTCACTGAAGTAGAAAGAGCTGCGGACAGATGGGCAGGAAAGAGTGGATAATTGGTAGTCTGAAATCAAGCTCTAAAAGAGAAGAACTCAGTGCTCTCACAGTGGAGTTAAGGGTTTGGTGAAGGTTTCTCTTAGAAAGGGGCAGGGGGACTGCCTGTGCAAAGGCTCTGAGGCAGCTTGGCCAGCGTGCTCCCAAGTCACTCGTCAGGGGTCTGTGCACGTGTGGAGGCAAGGTGGAAGACAGTGATACAAAGCGGAGCTGAAGATGGGCTAGGAGTTCTGAGCTTGTCGAAGAGGGGCAGTTGGCCTGCCCGGCACTGTTAATGAAGCCTTCCCAAGGAGCCCACAGCATAGTTTAGTCTTGAAGGGTGCCTGAGGGTTAACTAAGAAAAAGTGGTCATGGGGTCGTTCAAAGCTGTTGTCAAAGGGTGCAGTGCTGAAACAGTAGGTGGGCCGGTAAGTGACTAAACAGGGACAGAGGATGAGTGAGCCCAGCACCAGCACAGCAGGCCACATGACACTGTCAGCAGGGTGGCCGGGGAGACCTGAACCGGGCAGGCACAAGGAGCTGTAAAAGGTCTGGAAGCTGCCGGGGCGGGACAGACCTGTCCCGTTCCCTACCGACCTGTCCCCGGTCCTGGAGGGCTGTGTCTGAGGCCACGTGAGTCTGCCATACCTCATGACTGTCTTCTGAGCCAAGCACTCTAGCCAGCCCCACCAGTAACCCTCTAGCAGGCCCCATTGCTCGGTACTGATGTTACCGGCCTGGTGTCCCATCACTGGCTTGGGAATTTACCCAGCTCCTGCCCATCCGGGGCTTCTCCTCCGCTCATCGCCTTGACCGTGACCCCCAGCCAGCTGTAGCACAGCCTCACGTTACAGAATCGAGTACACGAACAGCTTTTTGATTAACTGGGACATCTTGGTCTTTCTCTTTTCTTTTTTTAAACAGTAATACATAGATATTTATAATACAGAACATTTGGAAAATATGGAAACTAAAAAGAAGAAAAATACCCACAAAGACTGTTGCTGTTAGCACGTTGCTTCCAGCATTACCGCACAGTTTTCGTCATTGAGATTATTCCACAGGGAACTGAGCCTTTTCACTTATCACTTCAGGGTAATCATTTAAAAACAAAAAAAGCAAAACTCTCATAAGCCTTTGAAGTCTTATCTATAGGTTTATTCTGATTTCCTAAATGATCCCAAGGTCTAAGCCTCCCCCTCCGCCATCCTGCTCAGGCCATGTGTCTTTGTACACAAAGATGTTTTTGTTTTCTTTTTGTTTATTCTGCTGTACTGAGCACTGAGCTCAGGACCTTTGCTCTGAGCTGCGTTCCTGGCACTTTTTCTTTTGAGGCTGTGTCCATTAAGTTGCCCAGGCTGGGTGTTGGAGTTCATTCATTTTCTATATTGAATTCATTAAAAAGTGCAGTTGTGAATCAGACACTCTCTTGATTTTGTCAGCTGCTTCCCTGAATGGTGTCCTTGGCTTGTGTCTCCCACAGCAGTGTTACGAGAGCACCAGCCATTGTCACGGTACCGTCCCAGACCATTTTTAAAGTTCCTGGCCAACACAGGTTAAAAAAAACCCTTGTTAGTGAGATGGATCCCCTTGTCCAAACATTTGATAAGCAGTTGTATTTCTGTTGTGAATCATTCATCCGCATCCTCTGCGCATATAGGAAGTGGAACCTAAATGTTATTCTTACCGATTTGCATGAGCACTTGAGATAGTACGGGTATTTTTATCTGTGTCTCTTCCCTTTTTAGGTTGCATGAGCCGGAGAAGAATGCCAGAGAAATCACCCAGGTACAGTCCTTGGTTAGCTGCCCTGCCTGGGGAACTCAGGGCGTGATTTCCCTGCAGTAGCCAGAATTGCAGATCTGTTCTAAATTAAGACTCTGTCCCCAAGGAGGGAGGTAGGAGGGTGGAAAATCCATACACTTATTTTCTCCCAGGTCCTCTGCTGATTCTCTCTCTCTGCTCCAGCTGACAGGCTCTGGTGCAGCCTCCTTGGCTTATTGCTACCCACTCACTGCACAACTCCAGAGGACACGATTCTTCCTGGGTCCTATGAAGTGAGGCTTTGGCCTCTTAATGTGGTTTTCTCCTTCTGCCTCCCGGCATTTGCTCAAGCCCATTTCTCTCCAGGAGTGTGCTGTTCACAGCTTGTGCCCACCTTCACTTTGCAACTACTCCTCCCTAGAAGGGATACACAGCAGGACCTGCCAGGGCCTCTCTTGCCACTGCTGATGGAAAGACCTTGTCTCATTAATTACCTCTCACCCAGGCGCCCTCCTTTGACTTGGCAGTTTCTCCTCAGCTTTGCAGAGGAGACTTCATAGGCAATATAGCTGACCTGTTTCTGAGAAACAGAGCCCTGCCTGTCACCAGCTGACGCCATCAGACCCTGGAGGCACAGGGCTTCTCGGCGCCTGATAATGAGACAGGCCCTGCTCTGACCCAAGCTGAGAGCGCCAGTTGTCCTTGACAGTCCCAGGCGGTTGGCATCATTTTAGACATAATCTGTGAAGGACCAGGCTGCTAAGAGGGCAGTGGGGTGATGTTTGTAGGCCAGAGACTTCAGCCTGTCATCCTGACCTGCTATAGCCCTGGGTACAGGTTTGGATCGTAATTAGCAAATACAAAATAGTTTCTAGTCATGCCAGAGAGAAACTTTCTCCCCAGTCACTTTGGGACTTTCTTCTGAGGAGACTTCTGGAGAGAGAGTGAGGATGGTGAGATGACTTGGTGACTGAAATCTATAGAAATCCATTCAGAGATTACTGAGCTCCCACTAAGAGCAGAAGCAGAATAGTCATGGCTCTGCTTGTGTTGGGTAGTGAGACTGTGCCTCAGTTCCCAGTGACAGGCAGGATTCCAACAGTATCCATGTGGATTTCCTGGACAGCAGTGCATGGGCACCTGCAGGTACAGGACATTGGAGCCATGGTGTGGGAAGACCACAGCTCTAGGGTCCAACAGACTTTGGTTCTTTTCCCGATGGTTGACTTTGACTGAATGATTGAGCATCTATAGGTCTGAGTTCATCACCTGTAAAGCAGGTAGTTACCCAATCCCAGCACTCAGGACACAGAGGCAAGAGGATTACTGTGAGTTCAAGGCCAACCTGGGCTATCTCAACAAAACAAAAGCAGAACAAAACAAAAAAGAAAGTAAGTGTCATTACATGCCAGGTTCTGCTCTAAATGTTTACCTGGATGATTTCATTTGATCCTCAAAGCAGTTCTGGTAATAGAAACTAATTTTCCTTGTTTTGTAGATGAAGAAGATTAAATGAATTGCCCAAAGTCCTTCACATAGAAAAGGCAGAACCATGATTCAAACCCAGAACTTTTACCTCCCAATTCATCTATCCAATGATCCATCCATCCATCCACCCACCCATCCGTCCGATTAGCTAGCCAGGCATCTGTCCATCCCTTCAACAAGAGTGGCACCTCTGTGCCAGCCTTGATATCTGTGTCATTACAAATGACCAGTGAGTAGTTGTTGAATAAACTTATGAGTGAATGAGTGCCCTCACCCCCTAGGAGACCACATCTGCTCAGGCCCGGAAGCAGGCTCAGTCCCTGGCAGTGGGTGCTGTGAGGAGGAAGCCTGGGCCCTGGGCCCGGCCGGTGGCATGGAGGGGAGGGAGGGCAAGGAAGCATCTTTAGGATGGAGTGATATGTGCACTGAGATGCACATGGTGGATTAGAGTTCACTGTGAGGAGGAGGAAGGGCACACTGGCCAGAGAGATGTGGGGAAAGGGAGATGGGAACCGTGGGTGATTCCAGCTGAGAGGCGCTATTGATGCAGCGCTGTGAAGAGACTGCAGCAGCATTTCAGAAAGACCCATTAGGAGGAAGTACGGCTGGAGCCAGGTAACTTTCACTAGAGAAGGGCCAGTCTAGGACTGAGCCCATGGGGCCAGGACCCCAGACTTTGTATCCAATTGATAAGTGAGCAGATTGAGGGTTCCAGAATGGCTTTCTTTCCATCTCCTCTAGATCCAGGAAACAAATGACATTAATGACATCACATACGCAGACCTGAATCTGCCCAAGGAAAAGAAGCCTGCTCACCGGGCCACCGAGTCCAACAACCACACGGAGTACGCCAGCATTCAGACCAGCCCACAGCCCCGCTCGGAGGACACCCTCACCTATGCTGACCTAGACATGGTCCACCTCAACCGGGGGCCCAAGCCATCGGCCCCCAAGCCCGAGCCATCCTTCTCGGAGTATGCCAGCGTCCAGGTCCAGCGGAAGTGAGTGCAACTGCTCGGCCTCAGGCCTGTCCTCACGAGCTTTCTTGTCCCACATGGAGGGGCCATGATGAGGACAGCCAGCCAGTTCTCAAGGGCCAGGTGGCTCAGGCCCTGGGACCAGGGGTGCGGGTGGCCCTTGTCTGCCACCCCTTTGGCTCTTCAGCTCATCCAGGATGACCCTGCCCCCTAACCCTGCCCCATATCTGGAGATCGATGTGACCAAACCAAGAAGTGAAGTGACCTGGGAGCAGACCAGAGCCGTCTGGGGTCCAACAACTCTTTTTGCCTCTGATCATCAGGCACCAGTCTGGCCATGATCTCGGAGACTCTGGGCTGCCGCCTCGATGCTCTGGAGCCACCTAGGATGAGAAGAGTCCACCTTCTCCCAAGACTTAGCGAGGTTGCTGCCGACAGTCCTGGCCCCCCCCTACCTTGGGCCCCTCCATGACTCCCAGGGCACTGACCAGGGTGATGGGATGCTCTGTGCAGCCCTGCCTCTCCCTTCCAGACCTGAGCTTGCCTCCTCCAGCTAGCACTAACTCAGCAGCATTGCCATGGACGCCTGTAAATTATCAAGAAATGTGAACTGTGCAATCTTGAAGCCAAGGTGTTAGAAAACTTGATCTGTGGTGTTTTGTTTTGTTTTGTTTTCTTCTTAAAACAAAAGCAACATTATCTTGGCTCTTTGTCATGTGTTGAAATTTAGGTCTTGTGAAGTCTGAGGTTTTAATGGTTTGAGGTCCTGGAGGGGTTTTCTTGCAGCGAAAGCTGAGTTTCCTCCAAGGCCCAGAGCCCTGAGGATGGGGAAGAACTGTCCCTTCAGCTGCTCAATGGGGACATTCATTGAGCCTTCTCTCTGGGACTCAGTTCGGCCTTCCCTGGGCCCCACCGTGCGGCTGGTCTGTGGTAAGCGCCACCTGCCCAGTGCTTCTCCACGCCACAGCCTCCTCCAGATCTAATGCCTCTGTCTGCTCTTCCGGAAAGAGGAGAGAGGGACAGCGACACCTTCCCCACCATCTCACAAGCACTTTAGGAACTTGCAGAGGGGACGGGCACTGAGCTGGGCCATTTGCCCACCCATTTAGCCATCGCCCCCTTCCAGCTTTCTGAGCCGATCTTCCATTTCTGCTCTCAAACCCCATCGGGATGAAACTGGACCAGATCCTGGTCACAGCCAGTACAGCGCAGCTGGGAGCCCCTGCTGGTCTACCCTCTGTCCCTCTGTCTCAGGCTGGGCTGAGGCTGTGACCACATCAGCTTCTGACCCCCTCTCTTCCAGTTGGGTGCAAGGGCCCTGGGCAGTGTTGTAACCTTGGCTATTGGGCCTTAACATAGAACTCACTTAGCCAAGACACTACTGTCCATGGTTCCACGTTGTGGGATGCCCCTGGGATTCCGGACCCAGGCTGTCCAAGCAAGAAGCTGAGCCATCCTGCCTGTTTCCACAGGTGCAGTGAGGGAGCTTCAGGAGCTCATCAGGGACCAGCCCTTTGCGGTCAGGGACTTGGTGTTTTACATGACGGCACACAGACATGAGTAGAGCCAACAGACCATGTGGGCAGCATTGGCCCAACAAGCCAGGGCTCCTCTCTGGCATCTGGGAGCTTCAGTGGCCCAGATGCCTGCCCAAGCTGTTTCCCACTTTCAAAGGGATGGCTTGTAAACCTTCATCTCCCTCTCAGAGAGAGCATGTGTGTGTGTGCAAGTATGTGTGTCCATGTACACGCAGGATTTTAGAAGAATGTTTTCTTGGTGCCATTTTAATTTTTGTTTTATTTTAGCTGGGGGTGGGTAAGGGAATGAGGCCAGCGAGGCAGGCATGTGGCTTTAGCTTTGGCCGAGTAGCCTGGAGTGCCATCATGCCACGTGTGTGGAGCCCCAGGAAATGGAAGAGTTTGAAACAGCCCCATGAAAGGAGTGTGGTTTTGGGAGTTTATTTTCAGACTGTTGGGAAGGAAACAGGCCCCATTTTGTACATAGTTGCAACTTAAACTTTTTGGCTTGCAAAATATTTTTGTAATAAAGATTTCTGGGTAACAATGATATCTTGGCTGTTGTGTGTCTTTGTCTTTGGGATTCTTATCCTTGGGCCTCCTTAGAGGCTGCTGTCTCCCTGTTTCAGGCACCTAGGCAGGGACTGCCTGTGGCCCCAGGCTTAGGATCAATCCACATAGTTTGTCTGCTCTTCCATCTTACAACGTAAACCCTTCATTTTCCCCATCTGGAGGGAGGCCGTGTAAGTTTGAGACACATCCAGACACACCGCTGAGTCTGAATCCTGACTCTTCCAGGTATGGGGATTTGGACCACTTACGTCCCTGAGACTCAAGCTGCTCATCTGTGTAATGGGGGCGCTCAGCACTGCTAGGGTTCCTGGGAGCATTAAGGAGGTGACAGCACTGAGCCCCATGCATGTCACATGGCAGGCCCTGGCTGAGCCCTAACCCTACAGAGTAAAAGCCTGTGGCCTCTCTTCCTGGTGGGCTTTTGGGCAAGTAGCTCACCCAGCCCCAGCCTCTGACCAAGCACAGGTCTAATGCTTGTCCTATAATAATCCTTACCAGAAGATCATGGCAAGTGCTGGTGATGTAGTAGGTGCTCAATGAATGTTACTTTCCTTATCTTCCTTCCATTAGAATATTATTTATAGTAATAATAATGGAATAATGTATTAATGTAAAATTCATATTAGTGCTTACTATGCATAGCATTTTACATTGAGACCATTAAACTTTACAATTCTATGAGGGCAGCACCATCATTGGCCTCATTTTGTAGACCAGGCTCACAGAGATGGTATAATTTACACGAAGTCACACAGCTGATGGGTGATGTGGTAAGGCTGGACTCCAGATTCCAACTGCCTGACTTTGGTATCAGATACCTGACCACTGAGTCGGAGATCAGTGCATCTCATAGAAGGACAGATTGCAGAATCAGCAATAGCTGGTGAGAGCTGCAAGGTGCACTGTGCATGTACTAACTGCTCTCATTCTCCCAACCACCGTGTGCAGTGGGAACTCATTCTCTGTGGTTTTTATAGATGAGGGAACAAACAAAAAAGAAGTCATTTCCCCAGGTTGGAATGGGGACCTGACCTTCCCAGCACATGTACCAACAGCCTCCATCACTACTGGATAGCTATGCTTGTACCCATTTGCAGAAAGGAACGTCAAGACCTGGAAATGCACATAGACATAGCCCATCTCACCCAGCAAATCTTAACTGTCTTAAGATTCGCTAGGACTTAAATTCAATCTACTGGGGATCACCCCCAACACTGGTCCATATGGTCAGGATCACTAAAGCCAAGGGGCCTCCTGCAGGGCTGAGAGAGGTCACCTGCCTCACAGGTCAGGACCTTGACTGTGCCCAAGAACTCAGCAGGCTCCTGGCCCTCTACCCACCCTTGGCTCTCACCTCCCTCAGGGCCCAGGCTGAAAACTATATGTGCTGCTTGCAGGACTGAGGTGTTCAAAGCATGAATTCGGGCCAAGGGGGCAGAGAAGCATCTGGCATTTCCCAGGAAGAGGGGATGGTGGACTGTGTGTCCGGGCAAGGAGACCTGAGAGTATCTTTCATGCGGTTTCTCTGCAGTCCAAATCTCCAGGGCTGGAGGTTGGCAGGTAAGACAAACGTTGATGGGCACCAATCGGCACTTTTCTTGCCCACCAGGAAACAAGCATTTGGCATCGATCAGACACCCTGTTGGAGCAGAGAAGAATGCCCAGGTTCCCTCCCTCAGGGAGGACCAGCTCGAGACCCCTGCCTTCTGCCTTCCAGAGTCCTCACCCACTTAACACACGTGGCACAGAGAGCCCCAACCACGAAGGTCCCTGTGTCCTCCAGTGTGTTCCCAAAGCTGAAACTGGGCTCACATTTATTTATTTCACTAATTTTTAGATAAGCACATACATACCACACACTCTCCTAAGCTCAGTACAAATATTAACATTCAATCTCAATTCCTCCATCCTCTTGGCCAATAAGACACATACTGTGATTATCGGCCATTTAATAAGGATGCTGAGACATAGATGAAGCATCTTGCCAAAACCCTCAACAAGGATGTGAATGGACATGATGCAGGGCTGGAGGCTCCCAGGGAGGTAACAGGGTCGCAGACACTAAGTGCTCAGCATGCACAGGATTCTGTTGGAAGCCAGGAAATAATCACCACCAAAGCTCCCGAGTGTCAGCCTGGTCACCAGGCAGCGGAGGTACCCTGAGCTCCAAGGGGCTCGGCCTGTCACCGCTGGTGTCCCTGGTGCCTTCTGTCACTTCACACCACATTTGCCCGGGGTCTTGGCTTGTTTTCCAAACACAAGATTATGACATTAAAAATGCTTCTGTGCAAAACCTTGGTGACAGAGGTCAGAGAGTGGCTACCCTTGGAAAGCGGCCCAGAAAGCCCAAGAGCACATGTTCTGAGCATACGCCTCTGGGACAGTCCCTCGGGGTTTCTACATGCAAAACCGCCTCAGGCTGTGCACTTACCCGTACAAGTTATACCTCAGATTTTTAAATGACAGCTGCCCCATCGCCTCCCCCAACTTTCAATGCCTGCACCTATCTGACAATTTCTCTAAAACAGTGATAATGCCTCATCTTTCATCCCAAAACTCAGCCCAGGGTCTGATGAGCCTGGGTGCAGGTGAAGGACCCAAGGAGTGCTGTTGAGTTTATTTGAAACATAGCATCCCAGGGACCAAAATAGCACCTAAAACAGTGAAAGAAAAAGTGCCCAGCTGGGCAGGAAGAGCAAGGTCAACTACAAGGACAACCATTTAAATGTCATCCCTTCATCTGAGACTCCCTTAACTACTGACCCTTCCAAACACCCTATGCCCTCACCCCTCCCCCCTCCAGCTCCCACAGAGTCTTTGCCCAGAGACCTTGGGCAAATGCCTCACCACCAAGCCTCATTTTTCTCATCTGTGAAATGGGGACAGTAGCGGCCTACACCTCTGGGGCCTGGTGAGGTATAAATGAGAAAAGACTCCACGCTCTAACTGTAGAGCTGATGGTGCTCAATGCATGGACACATGTGTGCACACACGCTCCTACAGCTATCTTCACATTGATACATGTTTGCTCACACTCATTCACACACAGTCACACCAACAATCCCCTCACATCCACACACGTTCACACCCACACAGCAAGGTCAGGTTGTCAGAGGAACCCTGCAGTGCTGGATCTCCTCTCTAGCTGGAACAACTTAATCGAGCCCCTCCTCCCCTGCTTTCCTAAAATGGCTCCCTTTTAACCAATTTTGAGGGCCACCACCCTGCCCGAAGGTTAGGTCCTCTCCCTACACCTCTGCCTGACATTTTAGAGGCCACTTCCTGTTCCTCTCCAGTCCCAGTGGGACTCTCTGCCTTGGCTTTTTGTCTCACCGAATAGCAGTAGGATCTGCCTGGCTCTGCAGTAAAACACACTTCCTGGGACTTGGTGTCCTCCCCACCAGACCAGGAGCCCCAGAACTTCATGTTCTATCTGGAATCCAGCCCCAGGATAAGGGAGGCTATACCCATCCCATGCCAGAGAGGATCCTGGGCCCTGAAGTCTTTCACAGAGCTTTAACACCCATCGCAGATAGGTGCTGTGATGTCCATTTCACAGATAAGATCCCAGAAGTGATGAAATAAGCTCATTCATTCATCTAGCTAATAATAACTTCTCAAGTTCCTACTGGGAACCTGACCTTGAGCAAAATCCTGAGAATAGGATGTGAGCAGAAGACGGGTCACACCCTATGAGCTTATGGGGAGTGAGGAAGCAGGGACAGCTGGCAGTTGTGGAGCAGAGGAGAGCTGAAGGAATGGGTTGTCCAACATGCATCACAGGTTCAGGAGTCCGGGACGAGCAGGCAGGCAGCACCAGGTCTAAGACCAAGCAGGTCTACAGGCTTTCAGAAAAAGGAATGTGTGAATAGAAGGTCTAGGGTAGGTATAAAAACTGGCTAATGTCCTACATGGTGATAAAACCTCGCCTTTGGAGTTATCTTTTTCCCAGATGAAAGTCATTTGTGCCTCTACCAGACCTAATCTGCAAATTAGCATGTACTATAACTGTGCAAAATCTGGGCCTGACTAAACAGTCCAGACAGACTTGGGCACATCCCTTGAAAGAATGAACTATTCTTAATGGCTCTTTTAAATAATGTCCCTGTATAGCAGCCAAAGGAAATGTCATTTTCTTTTGCCTTATGTCCAACCTTGGGATACTTTTTTTCATTTGAGAAAGATGAATAGGCCTCACTTACTGTTTGGAGAAGAAAAGGTTTTTGGAAGAGAAAATCCCTGAGCTGAGACCAAGAAATGAGTAAGGATGAGCCAGACGGTGCAAAGGAGCTGGTGCCTACCAGCGACCAAGCCCCTGCCAAGTCACCCTTCGTGACTCTCTACATCACCTGTACCGGCAATGCCAGCCCCATGACATCTTCTAACACGAGCCACAGGACCTTTGCATGCGTTAATCCCTCTGCCTGGGACATTTGCTGAGTCTTTGTGCCTGCCCTCCAACCCAGAGACTAGGCTAAATTCCTCTGTCAGACACTATCAAGGGAAAGTAACCATTTCAGTGCTTCTCTTTTGGATCCCTTGTCACAATTTGTAATTATACAAATCGTATTGTTGATTAATATTTTTCTCTGCTGTCCTAGGAGCAGTCTCAATGTTACGGAGGATGCTGGCTCTATTATTCTTTTGATTCTCATGTCCAGTGCAAAGAAGATATCCAACAAATATCTGTTGGAAGAGTGGATGGATGAAGGAATAGGAGTCTGAGTGGATGAGTGGACAGACTGATGGATGCATGGAAGGACCGACAGATGGGTTGATGGATAAACAGAAAGACTGATGAATGGATGGAAAGATGGATGGGTGGATGGATGGTGGGTGGACAAGGAAGGAGGAAATAATAAAGCAGGAGAAAGGGCATAAAGGCTGGAGACTGTTTTGCATCTTAAGAGAACTGAGAGGCAGGTGGCAGGTTTAGAACTAGGTTCCAGCCTCACCCCCTTTACTGTCCTCACTGAGTTGTTCTGCCTTTTATCATCATCCTGGGCTCAGGGCAATCACTTTTAAAAAAAAATTCCTGCTCCCTGACAGGAAGGAGCCAATGACCCTTGTCCATGCCTCTGCTAGGGAAACTGTGGCTATACTTAGAAAACAGGATGAAAGACTGCAAAGAGCTTTCTCTCTCCTGAAATTGCACAACCCCAGTGCAGCTGGTTAAGTGGCCCCACTTTGAGAGCTGCCAGGGATCTGCCACTCAGCAGGCATGTCCTCCTGGCCCCGCTTCAAGGACAGCAAGCCAAGCCCTCGTGGTGGAAGGTGCCATGCCCACCCACCTGGCCCTCTGCCCCGCAGCCCCATTCAGGGCAGGGTCAGCTGCTGGGCAGCCAGGCATGTGCATCCAGCCACAGCCCCGGGCCCAGAGTGAGGCCGGGTGAGAGTCTAATGGCCAGGAGGCTGCAGCCTGACTGACACCGTCGGCTGGGTTCGGCCACGGCTTCCCCAGTGCCAGTAAATGGACCCTGGGCCCATGCAGATTAAAGCATTATCACTCATATTTTGTATGGGGTGCAAAGACATCTGAGCAGCCAGGCCCGGAGCTGCCATTACTGTAGGACCTTTGCTGAAATTTTTTCTTGGGGCAATTAAATCCTCAGCTGTCTCCTCATAGGGAGTGCCAGCTTGCATTTTAATTATCCTTAAAAGAGGGAAGTAGGGGAAAGGACCCACAGAGAAGAATGAAAAAATAACAATCTGCTTTATAAACACAGCCATTCCTCCACGGCTGCACATCGCTTCCTGCTTTCTCCCCCACTGGCTCCTCGGTGACCTTGACCTCCTGGGCTGGGGGCTGCCTGGCACTGGTGGGGTCCTCTCTAAGGGAAAGGGGAGGTGATGGCAGACAGCAGTCCTGAGTGGGGCATGCATGCTGGTGTCACAGCATCATTGCTCATGGGATCGTTTGCTCTTCCCCACATTCTGTGAGGCAGAAGTTATTAACTTTGTGTCACAGATGAGGAAACTGAGGCTGGGAAAATAATTGGTGCTTCTGCAACTCGTGGCAATAAAAAGAAATGAACACACATGCACCAGGATGCATGAGTCTCAAATCCACAGTGCTAAACGGAAGAAAGAGCTAAACAGTGCATTGATGTAAAGTTTTAGAACCACAAAACCATCTATAAAGTAGCAGGAAGGTCAAAGGGAACTTCTGGGGAGATGGCAATATTCTCTATCCTGAATGAGGCCATGTTTCAATATGGGTATCTGATGATCAGAGCTCATCAGAATGCACATTTGACTGAGGTGCACTATATTATTTGTAAATTATACCTCAGTACAATTTATTTTAAAAGAAACAGTAAGCCTGGTATGGTGGTGGAGGGCTGTAACTCCAGCACTCTGGGAGGCTGAGGCAGGAGGATTTCAACTTAGAGCCCCTCCTGGGCAATAATACAACAATGAGTTAATATTTATCTGGGCCTGACTGGGTGCCAATTTTCTTGTAAGCACTTTCCATGTGTTGGGCCATTTATGCTTCATGCCAGTTGATGATGCATTGCCAGAGGAGGAAACTGAAGCCTAGCAAAGATGATGGAAGAGCATGGGTACCCCTTGCACCTAAGCCTTCAAAGCAAAGTCAAGATCACCTCACTGATGAGCACCAAGGCAGGACAATCTTGGAGCCTTTCCAAGGTGATGAAACCAGCGGAAGTGTGAAAATGCATCATTCGTCAGAAAAATAGCTACTCAAAGTCTCCTGCAGTTCAGACTCCACATGAAGACACACAAAGAGCAACAGACTAATCCAAGCCTTTGTCTGGAAGGAAGGGGACCCCAAATAATCAGGAGAAATGTGCACTACAGCCAGTGGCCGGGGCTGTCCAGAAGGGAAGGCTAAGGGGACGGACGGACGCAGGCGGAGATTTGCCCACATCACACCCTCCTCTCAGATTTGCAAGGAGATGAACGGCCAGCCCCAGGAGCACCAAATTCCTGAGCCACCTGCTCTGGACTTGATTTCCCTTCCAAGCCATAAGCCCTGCTGGAGAAGGGCTAGTGGCAGAGCTGTCTTTCACGGGCTGCTGCAAAGGCCCTTTGAAGTCACTGGCCTGCACCTGGCACCAAGAGCCCTGAACTCAGCTATTTCAAAAATGACCCCTGCACATTCCCTTCACAGGCACCCCAGGGAGTCACATTCCTGAGCGTGGGAGTGGCAGCACGGTGGCAGCTGGGAGCAGGAGGTGGGGTGGGGGGGTGGAGGGGTGAAAGACATGTTTTGAGCCAGGCCACGTGGAGACCTGGGACATGGCTTCAGGATGGGCAAGTTTCACATTTGCATCCCCCTATATTTTCATCCTTGGTAGCAGCTCTCTGTGTGCTTGCGACACACAGTCAGTTGTGGTCTCCAGCAGCATGGGGCCCTGGGCCCCGGTTCCCTGGCGAGCACAAGGCCTGCCAGGTTACTCACCTGGTGCTGTAGGAACTGGCATCTGCACCCCACCAGGGATGTCACAGCCTCCTCAGTCTCACGAGACAGCCACTCCACCTCATTTAAAGCATATTTTTGGGAAACTCAGACCCTTCAAACTTCCTGAATCCTCCACTTCTTAGCTGTGTGACCTTGGGCAATTTCTTGCCTCTCTTTGTCAATTTCCTCTGCCAGTGAACCGTGCCAAAGATGGTACCAACACCAGGGAATTACTGTAAAAGTCAGCTGAAACAAAATAAATGTAAAAGCAGTCAGAACTGGGCCCAAATGGTTGTAAGCCCTCAAAACTGAGTCTTGCCAATTTTGTGGACTGTATTTATTTATGGCTCATATCTACTGTGTATACCAGGGAACCTTCCACGTTAGACCTTGCTGTTTCAGACAGCTTCGCACTCTTACCTCCACTCTGATGCTCACAGGCACAGCCCGTGGGGCAGCTTCTGTGTGCCAGGCACCCCGTCAGGCCCTTTGCTCTCTGCAAGTGGGAGAGGTAATTAAGAAAGTTAAATAATAAATAATTGAGACCATGTCACCTTGTGATGAATGCTATGAAGAAAATAAGACGGGCAAAGTGATGGAGCGGTATGGGCTGGGAGAGGGAAGCAGTGTAGACAGATGAGCTTCACACAGCCCCCAGAAGAGACAGGGCCAGAAAAGAACCTGGGTAGAAAGGGCTCAGGGAGGGGCAGCGAGGGCCACGGCCTGGAGGTGGGACGATGCCGGGAAAGGAAGAGGATGAGTAGTTTTGAGAGGAAGTGGCTGAGGCAGGCCAGGCCCCATGAGGCTAGGTCTGCGGACAAGAGATGGGAGGTGCAGAGCGGGGGGTTGGGTTTTATCCAGAGACAGAAGCACAGGCCCTGGTACCAGGACTGGACTGGGAGTCTGAATGGAAACAAGACACACCATCAGGCCTGGAGTCATGGAAGCCATGCAAGAGGTGATGGACACAAGGACCAGGGAAGCGGCCTCCAGCTTGGAGCGTAGAACCTACAGGAATCTGGGGGAAGGAATCTCAGGAAAAAGGAGAAACAATTCCTGCTGACAGATGTCCCCATAATAATTTAATGAACCAACTCCCTATTGAGAAAGATTCAGGCTGTTTCCATTTCTTCACTATTTGGAAACAATTTTGTTATAAACATCACCACAGAGAAATTCCCACAAGTGAGTGGTTGGGTCAGAGTGAATGTTTTTGATCATTTCCAGATCATCCTGTTTCCTACATTCTGCCCCTCCCTGCTCTCCCAGGGCTTCCAGTTCCCTTTCTGGCTTCCCCACCCTCCAGGCTCCTAGGAACACCCAGCCCCCGTGTCCAGCACAAGCCCACCATGTCTGGTGCATTTGGCTTTCCTGTTGCCAGCTGGAATTACAGGTCCTTAGGAGGAACCTTCGGAACCAGCTCCATGGTTACAATGACTGCCCGGGCATCTCCTTTTCCAAGGGAATCAAAGAGAAGCTTCAACACCCCAAAGTGACCAATTTATCCCTATTCTTCCAGCCGCACAGAAACTTGCTTTGCTTTCTGTTCAGCCCTGAACATGAAGCCCTGCACAGTGGCCACAGTGGAAACCAGCAGGAGTTACCAAAGCTAAGGGTCCCCTGCAAGCTCCTCCCCAGGGTGCTGTCCTCCAAGTCTTCAGCTTCCACCACCCCTCCGGCCGCCTCCCTTCCTGTCCACAGCCTGTGCTGTGTCCACCCTGGATGGCTGCAGGTCTTCTGCTTTCATCTCACACCAGCTGGCAGCCAGGGCTTCCTCTTCGTACGTGAGGAAGCATTTTCTTTTAATCAGCAGCCACTGAATCTACAAAGGTGTTGAAGTGTAATTTTATTACTTTCCCTCACTTAGGGCTTATTCATACCATTTGTTTATTTGGAGGAAGGGGAAGGGTGGCCAAGACGGCAGAGCTTCACAACTAACGCGCCCACAACCTTGCATCTAACGCTGGCACTGATGCTTTCGGAGATGGCTTATGTTGTTTTCCCAGTACTGACCTTGTGGGTTACTTAATCCAGAGAGGCTTTTGCAACACATTGCTTCTTAATATAATCATCTCTCCTTGTCCGTGAGATGAGTTCCAAGACCTTCAGTGAATGCCTTAAACTATGGGTAGTCCGGAACTCTAATTGGGCTGTTTTTCCTATTCATGCATATCTATAATATAGTTTAATTTATAAATTAGGCCCAGGAAGAGATAAACACCAAGAACTAGTAAAAAAAAATAGAACAATTATAGAAATGTACTGTAACACTGGTGTCTCTCTTAAAAGAGTCAAAACACATATTAATACTTTCAGACCACAGTTGACCTCAGATCACTAAAACCATGAAAAGCAAAACTGTGGATAAGAAAGGTTTACTATATAACTTGTAAGACAAGGAGCTTTTTTCCATAACCTAATAAATGAATAGTGAAGTCTTTGATACAAATAGTAATTATTATTAATTAACTGTTTAGAAGGTGTCAACAGCCAGACTGGGCTCATTGGCTCTTTTTATCTTCTTAAAGAAGGTAAGACTTTTGCCCCATTTTACAGGTAAGGAAAGTGACACATCACAAATAAGTAGTACTTAAAATTTAGGTTACAAAGCTGGTTAAGAGCAAGATGGGGTTGTAGACAGCCAAGTCCCCAGGGCCAGGACTGGTCTAACTAGCAAAGCTACTACTGAACTACCCAGAACTCTTTCCCCTTCTGACTCTAAGTTGACACTGGCCACATACAACACTTTGCTGAAAATCTGGAAGGCGTGGTGAAGATGCAGTCATAATATGCGCTCTGACGACTGGTGTGGCCGATTTCACCACTGCTGTGGGGGCAACGCTCGGCTCCTACACCAACCCTCCTCCCCCAGCTGCTCCCGGCCCCAGCCCAGGTGCTCACAAGGCTGTGTGAGGCAGGTGGCAGGCTCTGTAAGTCACCAGGTAGCAAGCCAAGCCGGTGACAGACGCATCCCCTGTGCCCTTCCTCTTGTCCACAGTAGCTTTGTGCTGCAACTGACCCTGGTCCAGCCGATCCCACCACCAGGTTCCACACCAGGGGCGGAAGCCACTGCACAGGCATTGGCTGATCCCCACGGGGCACGAGGTCCCAGACCTGCAGTGACCCCTTACTCCGGATCACACAGCCTCTACTTCCCTGTCTGCACCAGAGGTTTGGGTTTTGTTTGGGAAGTAGCTTGTTGCCTTCCACCTGGATTTGACAGGTTAAACAAATGGAAACACAGGACACTTGATGACATGCGTGTCTCAAAAATATGAGTGTCACAAAGTTAGCGATCCTTTTTCAGTACGGATCATGCAGTATTTGCGATATACTTCTACAATGAAATTGTTTGTTTACCTGAGCCTAACTGGCGTGGGCATCCTGCATTTTATCTGGTGACCCTGCCCCACTCTCAGAAATGCCTTCCATAACCCACACCCTGATGATCGCAGCACCAGGATGGTGCCCAGGTTCCTGAGCCCAGGTTCTCCATCAGAGGCCCAACTCTCCTCCCACCCAGCTCTCAGCCACCTTCAAGGACTTGATGGTCCCCAAGGACGACCTCTTCTCACCCCTAGGCTCTGCCTTCATCATCCTGCATCTACACCGTGTGAATTCCTGTTCATCTGTCATGTCAAAATGCCACTTCCTCCCAGAAGCCTTCCTTGACCACTACTGGTGGACAAGCACTAGTTTCACTTTTTCATCCTTTTGGGCCCCTTGGACACAATGATTATAGTGTAGTCACAACTGGTGTGTTTGTAATATGCTTCTAGGGCAAAAGAACAGAGAAAAGAAAGGTTCATAGTTAAATCAGAAGTGGTCCAGTGGGCACACAGCTGAGTGGACATGAGGTAAAGGCAGAATCTGCTTTCTGGGATTCAGTCTCCAAGGACCCCTCACTGTACACCCACCTCAATATATTTGGACTTTAAAGGTCAGTGGACTTGTTTTGTTTTAACTAGCAGGATAATGGTCAAGCGGGATTTGTCTCAGAATTGCTCAAGTTCAGATCCCAGCTCTGCTGGTACCAGTTGTATAACCTTGAACAAGTTGCTACTTCCCTATGCCTCAGGTTTCTGACGTGTAAAATGGGCATAAGAAAAGGACCACCCTGGAAAGGCTGCCGAGAGAAGATAGAAAGTAAAAATTTTAGAAGAACTTATGGCAATGCCTAAAACATGCTGACCTTAAATCGTAACCCATGCCAAGGAGCTATGGGGAAAAAGGAAGGAAGGGAGGGAGGGAGGGAGGGAGGAAGGAAGGAAGGAAGGAAGGAAGGAAGGAAGGAAGGAAGGAAGGAAGGAAGGAAGGAAGGAAGGAAGGAAGGAAAGGTGGGCTCCCGAGTGTGCTCTGACACCACAGGAAATGCTGCCATTGCCAGGAGACAATACTTCAGTCTCCACCCAGGGGCTCCCAGGGTTTGTCAGAGGTGTCCTTCGTTATGAGTGATTTTGGCTTTCCAGGCTGGTGGCTCTGAATATGCCCTCAGAGGACTGTAACTGTCCTAGCCCAGGTTTGGTTGGTGTTTTTTGTTTGTTTGTTTGTTTGTTTTTGTTTTTTCCTTTTAAAACAGGATCTCGCTATGCAGTTCAGGCTGCCTTGAGCTCACTTTGTACCCAGGCTGGTCTCAAACTCGCAAGGATCCTCCTGCCTCAGCCTCCCGAGTGCTGGAATTACAGGTGTGAGCCACCACGCCCAGCTCACCTAGCCCAGATTTTAATTTCATCCTGCAATTTCTATTGTGTGACCTTGACCAAGGCAGTGAAGCTGTGCTCATTTCAGCTACTGAATGGAGATGTGATGCCCACCTGGCAGGGCCCGAGCAGAGAGCACAGGGCTGATTCACAGTAGCAGAGACTCTGGGGCACTGTCACTTTAACCCTTCATGCAGCTCTTCTTGAAAGCAAAGGGCAACCTGAACAAACCCTCTAATGTAGCCCACTTCCCCACCCTCATCTAAACTCCAGGCCCTCCCCAGGCCTCACTCTGTGACGTCCCTGTCCTTGTCACCGGAGAGACAGATTTGAAGCTTGGCCCTCCATCTCCTCATACTTGGCAGCATCATGAACAAACTCTTTTTTGTAAAATCCTTCCATGTTAGTGAGTGACAGGCATCACGGGCCTCGATCAGTGACATTATTACAGTGTGTTTTATTCTCAGTCCACGGGCAGGCTGGGAGTCCCTGAGGACTGGGTTCCACATCAGCCCCGATCACCATGACCAAGTCTGTACCAGAACCAAGGGGCCAAGCAAATGTGCAAAGCAGAAGGAAGCAGGGAGACAGCACCAGCCCTCTCCCCTCTCCTTCCTGCCTGACAAGGATCTGATCAGAGGAGAGCATCAGAAGCCCTGTTCCTTCTCCTATCTGTTTCCGGAATCTCAATTTAGGTTTGTAGCTGTCTAATTTATTATTATATGGTGCACTGCAGGGTAATTATATGCTGTGTTATAATTTGTTATAACTTGGGCTGAGGCCTATAACTGTATAATTTATTATTATACAGTATAGGGCTGAATAATACAAGGAGTATATAATTTATTTCAGGCTTACAAGTCTAACCTGTAATCCAAATGCAGCACGAAACCAATGTGGATGAGTTAATGTTTCTACAGAAACTTCAATTTAGGTATTTCTTCATTTCTAACCTCTTTCCTTGGGCTTCTCAGGACACAGCCTGGCTGCTATTGTCAGTTTCTGGTCCTTTTTGTTCTACACAAATCCCAAATTTGGCAGGCCTGGCCTGGGATGAGCAGGTCATACATATCAAGCCATGGAAAAGGATTGCCCTGAGCTGTCATGCTGCCCAGTGACAGGTGTCATCACAGGGAAGCCATGGCTTGCCAAAGGCAATACCAGGAGCAAACAGAGGACCGAGACCAGAAGCCAGTGTCTTGGGTCCCCAGCAGGAGTCCCAGCAGCATTTCTGTTCATTCATCTGGTAACTGCTCTTTGTTTCTGTTCTGTGTCCTAGATCAGAAAAAGTTCTTCCCCTCATAGAACTTGTATTCTTGACAGCTTAAATCTGCTGGTCCCTCATTGCCCAAAGCGTGGTCCCTGGACCAGCATCATCAGAAGAGCTGGTTAGAAATGCAGAATGTCAGCTACTGGGACCACCTGACTCACAGTCTGCAGTGCCACAGACCCCAGGGACTTGACAAGACTTGCTTGAGTTTCTAAAGGATTTAGAAGAGCAGTTTCCATTTGCACTTCCCCATGAAGTACCCATCTTTTCATTGAGTATTGAAACAATTCCTTCTTCCTTTCCTACTCCTTTCCTACCTCCTCCTACTTTTGCTCTTCATCTCCTTTTTATCAAAAACATACTTTTATCCTAGACACATAAGTATGTTGTGTATCTTTTGGAAATCACACACACACACACATTATCATCTAGAGAGGAAGGACAGGGCTAATATTTTAACAACTCATTTGTCAGACATTTTCCATACATAATTTTTTTCAACAAAATTTTAAGAAAAGACGGACTTGCATTGCACAGTGGTTTTAAACACTGAACATGCACCCACCTAGCAGGTTCACCCCAACTTATCTCTGGGTCTACCTGTGCCCCAGCTCCTGATCAGAAGACCTGGGATTTCAAACAAGTGATGTGGGGTCACTGAACTCCTGGGGTAAGCATGAAAGCTAGAGTCCAGTCATGGCCCTGCCAGCTGGGAGGTCAGTCTGCCTTTCCATACTGCAGCTTCGGCAGCCACCAGACTGTACCTACCTCATAAAATTGTGGTAAGGACTACATGAGCTAATAAGGCACAAAGGCAGTATTAATTATAATAAATATACATATAATTTTAGAACTGAGATTTCTTAACAATTTTTCACAAACATTTTTCATGTCATTATTCTTCTGTGTATTTGCTTTTAAATAGGCATCAGGGTTGTCCTTCCTGTTATGCATTTATCTGGTCCCCAATCTTTGACTCAACAGTGCTGTGTTGAGTATTATCATGGATGAATCGCTGTGCACCTGTCTGCATATTTCCTAAGGACAGAATACGCTACAGGTGAAATTACTGGGAAAAATCATATGACCGTATTTAAGGCTTTTGATAAATTTTACTAAATGACCCTCCAGAAAAATTAAACAGATGTGTAATGCCACCAGCAGAGGATGACAGCATGTTTTCCCTATATTCTCATTAATGTTCCATGCTATTGTTTCTTAATTATGCTAATATTTTATTTGTTAATTTGAATTTCTTTGATAACTACTGAAGTAGGATGTCCCCTTCCAAAACCTCAGAGCACTCATTTTGAAAACACAAAATCCTCCAAGATTGTGTCTGTGTGACTAACCAGCCCTTTTCCTCTTTAATGAATGGGCTCTATCACGGCTTCGACTTCCATTTCTCTCCACACTCCTCACCCCTGTGGGAGCAGAGGCGTCATCTCACAGGTAACAGCTGCCTAATTTAAATCCCACCTGTGCTGCTGGTAACATTCCTCCCACTTAATAGACGGGTGTGGATTCGAGGAGGCAGGAAATAGTAAGAGGGCAAACAGAAGGAGAGAAGTCATTTGTTAATAAAATCCCTCGTCATCTCCCACACTCAGGCCTCTGCTAACCGTGGAGAATGCAGACAAGGAAGTCTCCAAGCCCAGGTGGGGTAGAGCCTGCGTTCCAGCACAGGGCGAGGACAAAGGGCTTGGCGCTGGCTTTGAAGTCAGACAGAGGCCAGTTTAAATCTCATCTCTTCCAGTTCCTGACTTTGGGAAGTAAAATGAATTATTTTTAGGCTATTTTTAGGCTTAAACTATCCAAAATAACAGATCATTCACTGACTTCAACTTCTGGCCAAGATGGAGCCACAGAAAACAAGTTTATCCTCTTCTTCCAAGCAAAAATCTGATAGATAGATAGATAGATAGATAGATAGATAGATAGATAGATAGATAGATAGATAGATAGATATCTCCACAGGTTTGGAGACATTGGACAGCAAGCAACACATGAGAGTGAGCTCCAAGAGACAGAAACAAGAAGACAGGCCCAGTGATGGTCTCAGCTGGCTGTCAGAGAGCTCAGGCCCAGGCACGGGAGAGGCAGCCCGGGTGGAACACAGTGGTTCCCTGAACTGGGGGATGCATCGGGGAGGATGTTGTGGTTTGCATGATTTGTTCTGTCCAGAAATGAATGTTAAAGCTTAATCCCCGATGCAGTCATGTTGGGAAGTGGGACCTCTGGGGCTTTTGGGGCTGTGCCTTCCTGAATGGAGTAAGGCAGGTGTAAGGGGAATGCTGGAGGGAGTCTATCCTGGTGTCTGCTGCTTTTTGTCATGTGAGCTCACAGCATTTCTCCCCTCCAGGGCCTGCAGTGTTCGAGGCACCATCTTGGAAGCAGAGACTGGAATTCCATCGAACACTGAACCTGCTAATGCCTTCACCTTGGGTGTCCAAGCTTTCAGAAACGAGAAATAATTTCTGTTCTTCAAAAATAACCCCACCTCAGGTATTCTGTTTAGCAGTTCAAATGCATTAAAATAAAACCAAGAGGTCACAGGGCAGGATATCATTGAAAAGAGACCTGGAGAGGGACCAAGAGAGAAACAGAGCATGTACACGCAAGAGCAACGCTGAGACGTGACGAGCCTGTGCACGTGTGTGAATGCCAGAGGCCGGCAAGGAGGCACCTAAAAGGATCAGTGGGAATGATTCCAGGAGCCCACCCAGGGATGAAAGCAATCTCTGTTCTCAAGAACTAGAGCAGAACACTTCATAAGTGATAGGACAACACAGTATTTACCAGCTTTGGCCTATTATAAGGTAAAATTTGCTCTAAACTAAATATTCTGGTCCCCTATAAAATGCTTACAAGCCAGAGTCAAACTGATTTCATGTAACTTAACTTTCCCAGAAGAAGAACTTAAAAGTATGCACACACATACAAAAAGGAAAAAAAAAGTATCCAACAAGGTAAAAATTCACAATGTCTAGTTTCTATAACAAAATTAACAGGTATGCAAAAGGACAGGGATATTCAGCTCATTAACAAAGAAAATTCAGTCATGGAGATTGACCCAGAAATGACATAGATGATAAGCTTGATGGACAGAGCCATTAAAATTATGAACATAGCTGAATTTCATATGTTGAAGACCCTAGAGGCTTGATTAAAGATTACATAGGTTCAATTCTGACATAGAAGATAGTAAAAGAACTCAAAAAGACTAGAAAAGTTAAAAATACACTGATAGAAACTATCCAAAACGAGACAAAAATGCAGAGAAAAAAAGAAATAAATTATGAGCTTTGGGACAATTTCATGCATACACACATATAATACATTATGGACAATGTGTGTGTGTGTACATATATATATATATATATATATATATATATATATATATATAAAGAGAGTATATATTTTCTCTCCACATAGAGTGATTATTTGGAGAAAGAAGAAACAGTATAGACATTGAAGGGAAAATAATGATTGAAAAATTTCTAAATTTGATGAAAACTATAAAACCATGGACCCAAGAAGTTCAACAAAGTGCAGCACATTAGGTTACCACAGTCTGCCTCCTGCCCCTAAGTGGTCACACCCCTGCATCTTACGGTGCTCCGCTCCCCGACTCCTCGCCTTAAAGAAACATTAAGAAAATGACACAAGACCTCATTATAATAAAATTACTGAAAACTAGATTTTAAAAATTGTAAAAGTAGCCAGAAAACAAATTTTAAAACATGTTATATCCAAAGGAAAAATATGAGGCTACCATCAGATTTCTAAACACACACACACACACACACACACACAAAGTGAGAGGGAAGAATCTTTAAAAGAGCTAAAAAAAAAAAAAGTTAACCTAGAATTTCTTTTTTAGGTATTTCTTTCTTTTTTTTTTCTTTTTGTAAGTCTTTTATTATCTTGAAGGCAGTAAAATACAGCAGAACAAGATGGAACAAAGCCAACTGAAACAGGGCAGTGAAATTGGTACAGAACTTCACAGCAGGTTACCGGGATAACAGTAACAGGTACCATAGTATATCTCGTTATCTTCACATAGTTGTTCTTTCAATCAGGTACAGCAAAATCAAAGGAAATACAGAACATTATAGAAATTATCAAAACAGAATACCGAAGAGAGCAATACCATTAATCAGAACAAAGAAAAACAGTGATAAAAATATTTGCCTTCAAAGAGATGGTAGAAGGAAATCCCCCCATTTGCTATATTGCATATGGTCAACCTCCCAAGAGATGCTCAGACCTCTGGCTCCCATTTGCTAACGGGGGTGGGTGGGAGAGATGGGATGTTTGATTCTCAGCCTGCGCCCCGGTAGGCTCATGGCTGCTCACCAGGGAGGCAAACTGGTTGCTTGGTTTCCCAGAGCCCTAAGTTCCCACATGGCGCAGATCTCAGGAGATGCTGCTTAATGTAGAATTTCATATGCAGCAAAAATATCTTTTAAATGAAGGAAAAATAAAGATATGTTCAGATATACCAAAGAGGAAAGAATTCATCTCCAAAATACCTGCATATAAGAGATGTTAACAAATTCCTTTAGCAGAAAGAAAATATCAGATGAGAGTCTGGGTCTACAGAAAGAAATGAAGATCATTACTTGGGGAAATTTTTCATATTTTAAAAATCACTTTAAAAATAAAATTGCTTAACGCAAAGTAACAGTGTGCTATGAGGTTTATAATGTATGTAGTAATTCTGTGCTGGGAGCTAACTTAACAAACAGAGCTAAGAAGCCAACTGAGTTGATAAAATTGAATCATAAAAATTTCTGGTCATCCAAAAGAAAATAGAACAAATAAGCAAAAAGAGAGTCAACAACAAAGCGGACAAATAGTAAACAAACAGTAATATGATAGATTGAATTCAATTATATTAATTATCATCTTACATGTAAATGTTCTAAATATCCCAGTTAAAGAAGTAGAATTCATCAGATTGCATTAAAAACCAAGACCATCGGGCTAGGGATTTAGCTCAGCGGCATAAGCGCCTGCCTTGCAAGTGCACAGTTGTGAGTTCGATCCCTGGTACCGATTAAAAAAAAAAAAAAGAAAAACCAAGACCATCATAATAGGCTCCTGTAAGAAACTCACTTTAAACATAAAAAGGTTCAGTGTAGAAAAAGGAAAAAATGTACTATGCTAACCCTAACCAAAACAAAGGTTTTAATGCCATTAACACCAGACAAAATAGATTCAGAGATAAGAATATTGTCTGTGAGAAAGATCATTGCTGATTGGAGCTCTATATGCCTCATTTATCCATATGTCAAATTCTTTTTCTCTACCAGCAAAGTTTTCTGTCATAAAGTCTGTGAACTTTTTTTAACATCATTTGTGGTATCTCCTGCTTGTTGATTGACTCCAATTATTATTATTATTATTTTTTTGTCTGTTTTGACACAGGGTCTCACTGTGCAGTTCAGGCTGAGCTTTCACTTTGTAGCCCAAGCTCCCGCCTATCCCCTACCACTAATCAACCTCAATTTATCATCCTCTGTGAAACCAACAACCCGCTAGACAGGGATCCCTGGTCTCAAACTTGCAATGATCCTCCTGCCTCAGTGACCCCCACCCCGGGTGCTGGGATTACAGGCATGCACAACCACACCTGGCTCTGACTCCAATTAATCTTAAATTGTTCTTCTTTGTCTCATCTAGAAGCTACTGGGTTAATTTCTCATGAGCCCTTGCTAGTTTTTAGAAATCTTTCTTTTCGTGGTTGCTAACTGCAAGCCTGTCTTCAATATCTGAGATCCTGTCCTCACATTGGCCTAATCTGCTTTGAATATTTTCAGTGGAGTTTTTATTCTCCTGGATATCTGCTTGAATCTGTTTTATGGATTCCATTTCTTTCCTGTGCTGAGCTTCTATAATTTTCTTAAGCTCATCTATTTTTTTATTTTGTCTATGCCTGCTATAACATTGCTAAGCATGGTGTGTATTTTGGTAGTTTCTGTAGTTATCTAAGAAATTATTTCTAATTTCATTTTTTCCAGAGCTTCATTCAATTGCTTTGTTGTTACTACTTTAGAGAGACCTGAAAGGGGCTTTCAGATTGTCCCACTTCATTGCCCCCTGGGTTTGCCTTTGGTGAACTGGATGTCTGGGGTTGCATTTTGCTTAAGTGTTTACTCATTTTCTTTTCTCCCTTTTTAAAGTTTAATTCCTGGGGTGATGGTTATAAATTGCCGGTGGTGGGTTGCTTTATTGGTGGTAGTTAGGGTCTTTAGATGATGATGACTACTTCCCTGAGGTGTCTTCCAGGTGTAGCTGGTTTTTGAGTCTGTCAGAAGATCTTACCTCTTCAGTTTGTTGGAGATGAGAAGTCGTTGCTTGTTTGGCCTGGTCCCTGGTTCTTTGTCACTGTGCCACTGTATTTTCTGTGATCCTTAGCTAATCTCAGTCATGGATTATCAGGGCAACAGCTTTTTAGAACAATTATGTCAATTTTGGCTATAGTGTGTTACTAATAGCATCAAACACAGCCTAGAAAACAGCAAACTGGGCTAACCTTAATTTGCAACTTTTAACCTTATGAACTAGATTTGTGACTATATGACAAAATGTAAAAAACAAACCAGATAATTATATTCAATATGTAAGTATGTTATGTGTCAATTTTGCCCTCAGGATTAAAATTTAAAATGAATTAAAGAGAAAATAGAGAAGTGGAAGAAGAGAAAGAGATTATAAGTAAGATTGGAGGACAAAGGAGGATCCTGCCAACTTGAGGAAGCTGGTGCAGAAGACCAAAGGAAAAGAGAGATTGAAGAGATAAAAGGAAGAACAGAACAGAGCCACACCCATGAACTTCCACAGTCATATATAAACAATGAAGGAAAAAGAGAAAAGAAAAATAAATAAACTAATTAAAAAACAAGTAAAATAAAGAAAAAGAAACAGTCTGCTTCCAGGGTTCTCTCTGATTTCACTAGTAGACAACCAAAGGAGACAGAGTCCTGAATCGTGCTGATCTGTCCCAGCAGGCCCACAGTTGCTTCATGCCAGAGTAGTGGATAACATCAGCAGGCTGCCCTGAGACCAGACTCATTGAGCTCGCCACAGTCCAAGCGATTTCCATGGGTCTGAGCCCAAGTAGGAGCTGCTGGAGGAAGCCAGCAGCATTTCTGGGGTCTGGGCTTGTCCAGCCCCTCTCCAAAATGATTCCTGGCTAATTACTCTCTCTCTCGCAAGAGCACTGAGTCCTCTGTGCTCACTGCCAGCTGGGGCAGTCCTCCACATCTGCCACTCCCCTCCACTGCTGCGTCTCTCTGCAGAGGCCTCTGGGGTCACCAGCCATCACCACCACAGTGACTGTGCTTCCCCCAGTGCAAACAGCTCCTTTCGTGCAGTGAGTCCCATCTCAGGGAGAAGGCATCACCGGCTACCGCCTCCTTCTTTATTGAAACTTTTCTCTTTCTGTGGGCTTCAATTTGCACTTCAGATTCTTCCTGAATCCAGGGTACCTACTTCCCTCCTTCTCATCTTCCTCACGATGCTATATTCCAGCGTCTGGCTGGTGACTCCCACAGAGGCTGTTTTCTCTGCTGCTTACTGCTCTACCATCTTCCCAGAATTCCTGACTGTGAGAAAGAGAGTCATTTCATAATGATAAGAAGTCACTTCATCGAGATACTGATGCCTTGGTCTCACCTGCTATAGATTCTGATTTAACTGGTCTAAGCCAGGCCTATGCATTGCATCTTACAGCACCTCCCCAGGAGCCTCCAGCTGATGGAGGACCACATGTCCTCTGGCCCACTTAATTTGCTGCTTCTGTAATACAGACTCAGGGAATGCTAACTGCTGACTGTTCCCCAACATTTGCCATGTGCCTGGTAATGCTTTAAGAGCTTCAGATGGACTTTTTCATTTAATCCTTCCGACAGCCCCATTAGCTTTAAATCACCCTGATTTTACAGCTGAAGATATAAAATGAGGCCCAAAGAAGTGAAGAACTTCCATGGTGGTTGTCCCTACAGCTGGATTCTAATCTATCTCTCTCTCTCTCCCTCTCTCTCTCCCCCACCCCATCTCTTTTCCTCTGTCCTGCCTCTGAACTGTGTGGCCCTCTCCCTGTAGGGCTGTGCCACGGACCCAGAATGGATACTTCTCAGAGCAATGTTAGCAGAGAGTGGCAGTGAGATAGCACCTGTAGCTATGAATCCACATCCATCACCACCTCCTCACCCAGATCCTTGGCTCTGAATCCAGTGTTCACATCTGTTGGCTCAACAGCAGGGTAGCATCTGGGTGGCTCCTTCCACTCCCAGGGGAGTGCTTGTGCATCATCATTTAGAGACAGGGTCTCTCTGGGAAGACAAACCCTTGGGGACCAGCCCCAAGTGCAATGCTACCAAATTGCTCTCCCCAGGTGATGTGATGTGGCCTTTGTCAAGCATCTTCATAGCTGCTCCTGTGTTGGGGTAAATGACTAGGCTGGGCACACAACCTGAGGGCCAAGGAAGGATGACTAGTCTAATCCAAATCCAAGCCTCCCCAGAGCTATTTTGCTCACTCATCCATTCATCCAGGAGATGTTTATGGAGCACTCTCTGCGTGCCAGGACTGTTGTGGACACTGAGAATGCAGCGAAAACTAGAAAGGCAGTTTAGAGCAGAGAGAGAGAGAGACAGACAGGCAAGCAAGAAGGTGTGGTGACTGTTGGTGCTAAATAGATGCACCAGTCACATTTTGAAGGATGAACAGGATCATGCAGGGAGGGGGCTATCACACACAGAGCAAAACATCAGTTGCAGTGAGGCAGACATGAGGTGGGTCAGATGTTGGGGAGCTTTGAGGCTTTGGTAAGCATGGTGGGTTCATGTGCAGAGACAGAAGAGTGGAATGTGCCAAGCGATAAAGGGTTTTGAGCACCTGGCCAGAGAATTTGAATTTGCTCTCCAGAGAAGGTGCTCTGGAGGCAGGGGAAGGGACCAAGGCAGAGAGATAAAGGAGAGGCTGCTAGGGAGACACCAGAAAGAGATACTGCAGGATGAGTTAGGTCACCGACTGACAAGGAGGACATGGAAGGGATGAAACAGCTAGGGCTGAGGGCTATCAACAAGGGGAGGAAGTAGAGGCTGGGGGGAGGGTGGACTATGCTGGAGTCAAACCAGGAGATATTTCTGTGGGGACACCTCAGCCCAGAGTGCAAGCACAGCTGCAGGGCAGGACAAGGGAATCTTTACCACTGGCTCTGCCAGTGACAAAAAGAGGTGGACTCTGTCATCAAAGACCCAGCAGCCTGGATTTCTTGCAGTTCTGTAGAGCTGTTCTCTCAGAGAAGATGGAGGTCACTGGGGGGGGGGGCAGAGTGACAACTTGGCCATTCTCACAGGACACAGAGCCCAAGGTCTTAGAAGGCAACACTGGGGAGAAGCCATGTGACCCAGGCAGCCAGACTCACCTGTTTCTAAACACTAACCGCACTTACAGTCCCCAGTTACCCTTCCGACCTTTAAGGCAGACTCCCTCCATCTCGGATTCCTACTGTCCATACCCCACTTCATTAGGACTTGGCCTGGATCTTCTGCAAGATATCCCATGCACCCAACAAAGGCAGTTTGCCCACCATCTTGGTAAGCGCCCCTGGCATGAGGCAGGAGAAGAATCACTCAGCGGCTCCCATGAGCTTACCAGCGCACAGGCTGAGAATCAAACACACACCCCCGACCCCAGCAAGTGACAGCCAGTGACATCTCTTGAGAGGCTGACCATATGCAATGTAGTAAACAGGGGGTATTTCCTTTTACCATCTCTTTGAAGGCAAATATTGTTATCACTCTTTTGCTTTGTTCTGATTAATGGTATTACTCTATTTAATGTTCTGTTTTGATAAGTTCTAGAATGTCCAGTATTTCCTTTGATTTGGCTATACCTGATTGAAAGAACAACTGTTGTGAAGATAACGGGATATACTATGGTACCTACTACTGTTATGCCAGTAACCTGTGGAGGGTTTCTGTACCAATTTCACTGCACTGTCTCAGTTGGCTTTGTTCTATCTTGTTCTATTGTATTTTTCTACCTTCAAAATAATAAAAAATTAAAATAAATAAATAAAAGGAGGAAAAGAAAGCGCTCTAAAGGATATACCTGCATGTATGTTTAAGTGTGTAGGACTGATAACCATATTACTAAGTTTTTGTTGGATCACTGAACAGAACTGTTGGCAGCCTCACTGTTTGAATGTTCACTTCATATGCTTTAATTTTGTAACTTGAACAATTATATCTAAGAAGACAATATGTAATTTATCAACTAATGACTTCTTACTGTTTATTTTTTGAAATTCTGTATTGTTTCTTCTCTTTTTCCTGTTTTTCTTTTTTTTCTCTTTAAATAAAATTTTAACAAAAGATTTCCCATGCACTGTCAATGACATGGGAGCCCTCCGGGTGCCCCGGGCCCTTGTCATAGTGTAGTCACAGTGACACCATGGCTGTTCTTGTCATTCACCACTACTAAACAGTGGGTGCCTTGGAGGATGGGACTGGATTTTATTCATTTTCTAATTTTCAGAGTCACCATGAGCACTGAAAGAATATTTGAGTGGATAGAGGGAGGAATGGAGAGATGGATGGAGGAATGGAAGAAGGAATCAGTGAAAGGAAGAAAAGAAAGAAAGGGAGATGTGGATGGTTATATTAAGGGTCAATGGAAGGATGGGTTTATGGAAGAATGGGTAGACAAACAGATATGCAGATTGGTGAGTATATGGATTGGTGAGGATGATGAGTAAATAGGTGAATTATTAATAAGAGTGAGAGAATGAGTAAATAATGAGCAGGTGAATGAATGGTCATAAGAAAGAGGAAGTGAATTGGTGACTGAATGGGTGAGTAAATAAGGAAATAAATGATTGAGAAAAATGAGTGGGTAAATAAACTACATAATGAAAGTGTCATGTGGATGAGTGAATGAGTTGATGCACTTAACTGGCAAATAGCAGGATACCATTAACAATCACTTATGGCCCTTAATCCCTTCAGTCCCCTGTATACACCGTGCTACCTCCAGAGCTCAGCACTCTGAGTGGTAACAGCAGCATAAACATTTGAGGAGTAAGCACACGCAGGAACGAATGCAGGTAGACCGTTTGGCCGGGAACTATAGCAAACACTGGCCGATATCAAGAGACTGAATCTTTAATCCTAGCCCTTCATATTTTACTTGTGTCACTTTGAGCTCTTTTTCTTCTCTGGTCCTGTTTCCCCATCTATAAAATGGGGATCCTTGTTTTTACTGGTCAAAGCTGTTATAAAGATGTAATACAAGAGGCTGAGGATTTAGCTCAGTGGCATAAGCACCTGCCTTGCACAGTTGTGAGTTTGATCCCCGGTACCAAAAAAAAAAACAAAAAGATGCAATATAAGCCATTGGCAAATATAGAGGCTCCACAAATGTTAGTTCACTCCAGTTCACCCACACTCTCTGTACTACTTGAAATCGTTTCTGGATTTTACCAATATGACAAAGCCCTTGCTCTGTCTCCTCTCACAGAAGCACTTTCTCACTTACATGTCTAAGCAGTGGCGCATGACCCATGGCATCTCCCAAACCGAATCAAAGGAGACAAACAGTCGTTCCTTTGACCAAAGCTTGATTCAGGCTCCTCTGAGTCTGCTGCATGGTTGGACCAGATGGATGGAAGAATGGCTGGATGGGCCATCTCTGCTGACTTGTCTGAAGGGCAGGACCCATGGCTGCTGCTCCAGGAGGGTCCTGTGAAGTCCACACACCTCTGTGTCCTCCTAGCTTCCAGCTCCTGCTAAATCAGCTTTCAAGAAAGTGTCTATCCTTGGTATCTGCCCATTCTGGGTAGTTTATCATGCTGGGTCACCTTTAGCAATGATCCTTTGTCCTTGGTGATTCTCTTAGTAATGTTTCGTTCACTGATCCACCTACTCCTGTGTTATAAATCTCATTTATACAAAACACCACACACACACACACACACATTAGATAGATAGATAGATCTTCTCAACTCCACTTGTCCTAGTTGGAGTTGGACTCTCCCCCACTATGAGGCCAGGTGCAGCTGTCCCCATGCCTGGCACCAGGCCCCCACACAGTCTGCCTTCACATCTTTAACAAGTGTTGGGAATAATTTCCCTCTAAGTCTGTACCCCACTTACGCACTTCAATCCTAGTTGAGAGTCCTTGACATTTATATTTTATTATTTTTGCTTTTATCATCATTATTGTTGAAAATTCCCCCAAGAGCTTCAGGCAGACATAGGTAGGCAAAGTCCTTTGAGCCTCTTTTTATCTTCATACTTATTAAGTGAAAAAAAGATGGGGTGGGTGGAGGGGAAAAGTGCTTGGTACTTGCATGAAGCTGAAATTTCCCGAAGCCAGCGACCCCGGCTGGCACCGCTGAACCCTTCTCTGCAATGAGGAAGTGGCTGCAAATGCAAATGAGACGACAGCACCAGCACCGAAGAACGGGGTATTTTAATACAAAGCACCAAGACTTTTCGTCTAACGCTAAGACCACCTGGATGGTGGGGGGAACCTCCCTCGACGTATGTTGCCCCATATCACCACGAGGGGGCGCTCCCAGACCAGGCACGGGCGGTTGCAGCCACCTGCCTAGCTGCTGCCACCTCGGGGAGGCACCGTCCCATCTCCCGCTGACCTGTCCCAAAGGGTGGGGCTGGGGGCTGCTGCCCCAGAAGGATCCCGCGGAGTCCGCATGAGGCCCTGAAGGCTGGAGTAAGGTCACTGCAGAGGACTGGGTGGTCTCTGAGATTTTTCTGGATCGCTGCGAAACAGACTGGGCCTCTGCGAAGGCCAGGAACTGAAGCAAGGGCCCGCCTTGCGCTGGGCCTTTGCATTCTCAGGTTTGCCTCCACAGACACCCAGCAGCTGCGGGGGAGGTGGCCGTCCAGGAAGGGACGAGGCGAGGGGCTGTGGAGCTTGACCTTCAGACAGGCGTGGCACTTTTGTGTTGCCAAAAGTGGTCTCGTGGTCTCAGTCCAGCGACATCACAGGCAGCCCCATGGAAGCGCTGCTGCCGCAGAGGAGGAGCTGCTGTTTGCACCCCAGGTCCGCAGAGAGGAGGGGACCCTTTTCTGCAGAGGAGGGCAGTGTGGTGAGTGGGTGGGCGGCAGCCAGAAACAGGGCCACACATGTCAACAAGAATTGTTTTCCACTTGTCACTAGGTCCAGGAGGGATCCTCCCCAGGTGAAGAGTGTGAAGATGACCATAGGAGACGCCCTCTGTTTCAGGGCTTCGGGGGGACCTTGGTGATGGTCAGATTCCTTGCTATCTCTCCTGAGCACCTCCTGGGACCTCCTTCCTCTCCCCACAGGAAGCCTCCAGTGAAGGTCAGCGTGTGACCTTGAGAGGTTGGGATGAGTAGAAGAGGCTGTCGCACTCTGAAGCTGCGTGCCTGACTCAGTACGTTTGTTTCCCACGCCTTCTCCTTGCCCTCTCTCCCTCCAGCCAGGCGCGGGTCCTGCCAACCCCACCCGCCAATGTCCTCCACCCAGGCTGGGAGCTGCTATATGGGCAGGAGACAAGCAGGACTTCGAGGTTATCAAAGGAATGGCAATATGGGAAAAATCTGGGCATGCACAAAAGGTTCCTTTAAGGTACCTATTAATTAATTAATGCTCAACATATTACAGTAGCTTAAAAAAAAACTAGTCACTCCTAAGCCTTTAAGTGTAATTTACAAAACTTATTTTATGTAGTCGTTTTCAAGGGGCTTTTGATTAATGGTCAGTCAACTCAGTCACACCATTCATCCCATTTGCAAACTTGGTTAATTAAGTTATCATCAATATTTTGCACCAGATTTACTAATTTATGATATTCAATTTCCTTTTTTAAAAAACACTTTCCCTTTCTAATCTAACAAGCAAAACTTTCTAAAGCTAAACCAGTTTAGAAAATTTAATTTAAGAACTTAAACGAGAGCAAATCTGAAGATCTCATACAGTCTGGTACCATTTATAAGTTAGTATAAGAAGACCCATGTAATTCTGAACAGAAGAATTACAATTCTGAAATCAATTACATATTTTAAATTGGAGTCACAAGGCTAATTTGCTCATACTCTATACCCCCAAAAATTCTTCAGTGTTATGAATAGCTTAAATACCAAATACATAATAACATGGAAATGACTTCTAAACTTTTCCAGAGGCCTTTGCCCAATGGGGAAAAGTTCTCCATTTTGCCAAGGGAATTGGGGTGACTTCTTCCAGTTCACTGTACCACCTGAGGGGCTAGTTTTATGTGGTGGCAGAAATCTATACCCATGCTCCCCTGCCTCCTAAGAGAAAGGACCTTAGGTTTTGACTACCTGGAATAAAGACCGAGTTTCCCAGCCTCCCTTGCAGCTAAGTGTGACCATGTGCTAGGATCTGACCAATGAGATGTGAGCAGAGATGTTATGTGACCACGTCTGAAGCCTTTCTGAAAAGATGGCTGATGTGTATTTCCTTTTCCCTCTGTTTTATCTATCCTTCCACTTGTCACTCAGATCACGTGTGTGATAAGCAGGCTGTATTCACCATCTTGGACCCGGGCCACACTCTCAGGATTCTGATGCCTTCATGGAGCAGAACATCTACTTCAGGCTGGGAGACCACCCCCATCCTAGGCTTCTCAGCGGTGTAACTTTTCCCCTTCTTACCTTCTTCCTTCTCTGACTCTGGACTCCTGCCATGATCTATTTGGATCAGTTTCACCTGCAAAATTGGCACTGAGTGACTTATGAGGCAGGACGTGAAGCGGCTGTGTACTTTCCACATATACCCACTGAGACCCCTGAATGGAGAAGCCTGTCTAGCTGCTGGAGGATGTGGGGTCTGCAGCCAGAGCACCACTGGCAGGCATGGAGCCTCCCTGCCCAGGCCGCACAGCCCACCCCACCCCACCCTGCTCTGCCTGCACTGTAGAGGGAATCCAGGCAAAACCTGGACGTGCTTTGCCACTGCACAGAATGAGAAACATGAACCGTTGTTTTCAGCTATTGAGTTTTAGGGTGGCTTGTTTATGCAACCAAAGCTAAATAAAACACAGCCCTAGGCTGCCCAGCCTAACTTTTTCATGAGAAGGAAACTTTGATCTTCTTTGAGCCAGTCATGTTTTGGGTCTCGGGAGAACCAAGTCCTCATGTGCACCTGTGGCCCACAGATTTTCACTGGGAAGTGAGACCTTGGTGTCCAGGGTGACTCTCTCTCTCTCTTGCTGTGGATAGACATGCATGTAGAGCCCTTTATAAATTGGTTTCCATGACAATGAGGGACTCTACTTCCTCTGAAGAGGTTGATCTTGTGGGCAATTAGATTCTGGCCATACCATTACCTAATTCCTCTCTCTGATCTGAGACTATAATCACCATCACACACACGCGCACACACACGCACACACACACACACACACACACATCCCAAGCCCAGGAGGTCAAAGCTGACTTCCTTCGCTAATCTCTTTATTGCCTAATTGAATTTTGAAGCTGTTTTTTGCCCTTTGTGTCTGCCCAAGCTGCCACTCTGATAGATACTGAGAGTCTTTTTTTGGATTCTGCATCTATCTCTTTCTGAGCTCTGTGCTGATATCCCTGCAGTCAAGTTAGACAGGGAATACAAATCTTCTGGAGCCTCAATTTGCTTACCCATGAGACAGAAGATGCTGAGATCTCTTAGTCCTTCTGTAAACACTGGCAGCTCTCAGCTCCTTCACTTCCTGCCCAGAGGCGCTAATGACTTCCCAAAGCCTTTACAATAAGCTTTCAGGGCTTGCTGAGACCAGCTGGCCTGCTGAACTCTCCTGCACCTCACCCCATGACCACACTGGCCTGAAGCTGCTGCACAACCCCCAGTGTGCCCCACCAGGGCCTCTGCCCCCACTTCCCTCTGCCTGCAGAGCCCGCCCCTCAGCTCTGCATGGCCAGCTCTTTCCCTATCCTTCAGTCCATTTAAATGTCATCTCTGTAGAGAAGTCTCTCTGTCCATATTGCCCAAAGAACCAGCTTGTCCCATCTCACTCACTCATCAAAAGTAATAAAAAATAACCTAATTGATAACTTTAATAAAAATTAAAGCTTTTAGTTGAAAGCTTCTGTCTGTATAAAATTCTGAACATAAATATCTATTGCAGCTTTATTCATAACTGCCAAAACACAGGGGGACCCAAGATGGCCTGCAGCAGATGGACAGATAAACTGTGGGACATCACCCAGAAGAAATGAGCCATCAAGCATTGAAAGACACAGTGGAAGCAGAAATACACATGGCTCAGGAAAACGAAGCCACTCTTAACAGGCTCACAGCTGTGTGGTTCCAAGCGTATGACATTCTGGAAAAGACGAAATTGCGGAGACAGTGAAAAGATCAGTGGTGGCCAGAGGTTCGAGGAGGGCAGGATGAACAGGTGGGATGTGGGAGGTTCAGGGCACTGAAAGTATTCTCCGTGCTACATGAGGTGATGGTAGAGTCCTGTCACAGCATGTACAGTGTAACACCACAGAGTAATGTGTAGGCTCATTATGATGGGCACAAAACCCATAGGATCTGAGGCCACCTTGCTCTCTGCTCCACAGCTCCCTCTGGTGATGTGGACTCAGCTTCACCACCTGGCACAAGGAGAAAGGCACTTTTCAGGGCTCTTTGAAGCCTTTCACTCTATTACAGGAAAAGTCTCTGATGCTTGAGTCTTTCATACCCTCTGATATTCGTAAAGTGTCCTTTTGTACCATCTCTAACAAGCTTCAGAGCAGGTCCCTCCTGGTTTTATTGCTCCTTGAATTCACTATTCTGCCGCTTTTGTTAATGGAATATAATGCCTGTTTTGCACTCATGATAATAACATCCATTCCTTCTTAAATCAATGTATTCACAGAAGTTTCTGAAAAGTAAGTTGTATGAAAGAAAAATGTTAAGTGAAGGGTGACTTTCTGGCAGCAGAGGGCTGTGGCAGACGGCGCATGGATGTTGCACTTTGAGAAACACGATATGAATCCTCAGGGTACTTTGATCAAGGACTGATTATGATCGAGTTGTATGTTTAAGCTGATTGGTTGAGATATAGTCATCACAGGACCCTTTACAGCAACAACAATAATAATGTAAGCAACTTAAATGTTCGTCTCATAAGAAAGCCCACATCCCATGACAGCACAAGGCTTTGGAGGACATCCAGAGACAAACCATAACACCCTTTCAGCCCCCATGTCTATTCCTCTGCTCCTGCTCAGAGTGACTCTTTGTGTATTTCCCCTAGATGTTTGCTCTGTGAACTGCAAATCCATCAGCAGAGAGGTCGAACATGCATCCATCCCCAGGGTGCCTTGGCCCAGGGCAGTGCTCAGTTAGCATCCACTGGCTGAGTCCTGCCTGTTGGTTAATTTCATGTAGACATTCTGCATGCTTTTCTACTTTTGTCAAATGTTCCTAAATGAGCAGGAGACATTATGATAATCTGTAAAAATCAATAAGGAAATTGAATAGCAGTATTCCCTAGAGCATTAAAATGCAATTCGATTTGCAAAAATTTGATTTATATATCCAGTGATGCATCTTTTATATAAAGCAAGACCCGGTTCAGAGACTTTTCTCCCTATAAGTACAAACCACAGGACTGCAAGACTGAGATGGAGGTGGAGAGGTGGGGAGTCCAAGCTGCATTATACAAACTCATTCCTGATACGCTGTAAACTTCTGCAGACTGATTTCCGCATTAACACTGCTGCTGCCACAGGCAGCATTCAGAGAGCTCAGCCCTACCTGGTGCTCCAGGGGAACCCATTAAGGGCAGAACACTTGGCTTTGCTGCCAAGAAAGAAAACCTCCTGTGTCACTCCCGGTACCCTCTTTCTCCCATGTGCACGTTGGAGGGTGTCATTCCTTTGGCTGTCCCCAGAATGGTTCCTCATGCCCTCTGTAGACTGCTCTTGTCTTAGTCACTTTTCCTGTTGCTAGAACATAATACTTGACACCTGCAACTTAAAAGAGGAAGTGTTTATTTTCACTCAATTCACTCAATAGAAGTTTTGGTCTGCAGTCCATAGGCTCCAGGGAAGAACGACATGGCAGAGGAAAAGCTGCTCACTCTATGGGGACCAGGAAGCAGAGAGAGTGAAAGGAGGACCCAGGAAAGGAGACAAAGCCTCCCAGGCCTTTCCACAGCAGACCACATCTTCTGACTGGATCCTACTTCCTAAGCAAATCAACTCTAAGTCCCCATAATCCAATCACTTTTCAAAACCCCACTTACAATGGCACGAGGCCTTGGGGGGAAACTAAATAAAAACCATAACATCTCACCACACAGCAGCCAGTGCCACCCCTTTCCCTCTAGCTCAGTTGTCCTTCTGTGCCTAAGCCTTCCTGTGGCTCCCATCTCGAAACTCAAGGTCTTTGCAGGGCCCAGAAGTTGAGCAGCAATATTAAAAACTGTCCAGACCAGGAAGGAAACTTTGAGAGTTAAAGGGCTCCACAATCACCGCATAACCATGTAACCCAGGACAGTGCTGAGGCGCAGCAGGCCCTGTGCCACTTGGTCCCATCTACATTTGGGGCCTGGTCTTTTGCCTCTGCCCTCACTTCTTCCTCAGCTTCCTCATTCTGCTGTGCACAGGCTACAGGACTGTCTTTGGGCCCTAGCACTTTTCTCTTCTGCCTGGAATCCCCCTCCCTGACGCCTGGCACAGCCACCAGGCTCCCTGCTCACCTCACCCCTTCAGAGAGTCCTGTGACCTGAGAAATCGCTCCTGCCCCCAATCACTTGAAGCCCCCTGCCTTTGATTTTCCTTCCCAGTGTTCATGAGCACTGGGAACACTAAGATCCACTCCATATTTTATGGTCAATTGGCCTCACCCAGTAGGACTTTGCCTGACCACCACTGAGCCCCTCATTCAGTGCTGGGTCCACAACAGATGCTCCATGAATGTTCATCCAAGACCAGATGGACTCATTTGGGTAGACATTAACTCTAATGATACAACTTGAGTCAGACTCTGTCCCTGAGTCCTCTCTCGTGACTTCCCTCTACCCACCAGAGCAGAAATCATCACTCTCATCTTGGGATGAGGAAGTCAAGGCTCAGTTGCACTGTTCAGTATATATCAATGGATGCAGATCGGGTATTACGTGTCAAGGACAGAAGATCTCACACTGTTATCAACAATTTGACAGAAGAGGAATCTGGGTCTCGGAGAGGTCACAGCCACCTCCTACGACTGGTTAGCAGAGCTGGAAGCAAGACTTGGGGGACCCTCCATGTGGTGCTTCTTCTCTGCCTCCAAACATTTTGTGGGTCTGATCAGCAGCTGGACATCATTTCCCAGACTCCCAGCAGGTCCTGGGGGAAATCAGCAGGTGTCGTGAGGGTGCAAGAGCAACACCGGTATGTGTTTGCAGAAGGCAAACTCCTGTGGAAGGAGATGAAGAATGTGGGGAGGCCTGGGAACAGAGAATAACCAGCTTCAGATAGAGACCAGACAGATAATGTGGGGCTGCCAGAGGCGCACGTTTCCATAGCGCGAGAGTAACCATAAACCTGTGTTCTAAAGCTCTGCCGCTATTGGGAGGTGGCATGGACCCAGCACATGAATCAAGAATGCAAAATGAGATCTGCTAGGAAATAATTGTCCTGAAACCATCGTGGGTTTTTGTTGCCTTCATGTCGTGGCCTGTAATTAACAGAGAAGCTCCATCACTGGACTCCTTTGTGTGAAGGACACGGTCATTACAATAAGCCTTCCTCACGGTGATGCTGCTCGTGTTGTCACGGAAACTGTGTGCTTGTTAGTAAGGAACATGTTTAAGGTCACTGGGAAGTTAGCATTTCTCACTCAGTGCCACTCTGTGACCACGGTACTGTGTCCTTTGTGACAGGGACAAAGACTCAGTACTCTGGAAGAATGGGCTTGCTCTTATTCCAGGTTTACTATGGTTGGCTCTCTGTGCCCTCAAAGAGCTCATTAAAAATGTTACACAGAAGGGTTCAGTGCTGTGAGCTGAGTGTGGCTGCGCAGGTGTGTGAATAAGTAATAATCCATTGAGCTACACACTTAAGGTAGCTTACAGCTCAGTAAGAAAATTTAACGTCACTCTTTCCTTATTACCTCATCAACAGGTGTGTGCCCAACTCAGGTAACATCACTGTGATCTGAGGCCCTGCCTTTAAGATGGGCCATGTCATGCCCTTTGGTGTCCTTGTAGACTTTATAACACTGGGAATGGACAGACCCCAGCCCCTGGCAAACAAGAAGTACCAACGCCCACTCCCACCCCGTCCCTAAGCGACAGGCTTATCTGAAGAAACAGGCTGCTATTATAGCTGTGGAGGTGAAACGCAGCTGGGTGCCTGTGGTGCTCTGGTGTTTCACTAACATGACAAGTGTAGGGCCAGTGGTCTGATCATAGGTTCAGAGGATCATAGCCATCTTAAAAAGCACATGCAGCTTTGGTCTGAATCCAGAATGGAGGACAGAAGTTCCCGCTGATGGGGAGATCCTGAGGTTCTTTTTTTTTTTTTTTTGTCTTTTTGAGACAGGGTCTCACTATGCAGTTCAAGCTGGCCTTGAACTCACTTTGTTGCCCAGGCTGGTCTCAAACTCACAACAATCCTCTTGCCTCAGCCTCCTGAGTGCTAGGATTACAGATGCATGCCATCACACCTGGCTATGATCCTGAGGTTCTTAAAAGAGCCTCTTGATCAAGCACTACCTGAAGGTAAACATTGCTGGACCTTTCCAACACACTGTCTGCCTTGTAAACCAACACATTGCCTGCCTTGTCTGTTTGTTTAACCCAGTTGAGAAAATCAAGAACCATTGCTTTCAAGTGACATAACCTTTTTCCTGGAGAATCCTTCCAGGATCAGGACACACTGGATAAAAAATAGTAGAAGCCTAAACTTCAATATAACAAAAACATAAAACTTTCCAGTACAGAATCATCAAGGAGTGAAACACACTCCTTGTCAATAAACATGCTCAAGCAGGTTAGCCCTTGTTATCGATGTGTTCATTTGGCACAGAGCAAATAACTGAGTACAACGAATCTAAACTTCAAGTTCCTGCCTAAGAATATCAGAGTCAGACTATGGCAGCCATTGCTGATTTATTATCATCTGGCTTTGAAGTCCTACAATGCTTTTGTTCTTCTATTACCATTGGTTCTATCATGTTGTGTCTTACTGGGTTTTAATATATATGGTAGTATAAACAAATTCATTATGGAAAATGAGATATTATAGTAGCCATTGTTCATTTTCTGTTATTTGCCTTGTAATACTTTCATTCTCTTGAATGATTTTACACTGTTTTGTTATGTTTGATATTATTATGTGTGAAGCTATGCTCACCTCTTTCAAAGAAAGAGACATTATGGTAGCTACTGTTGATATCCAGTTGTCTTGTTGTGAAGTGCTATGTTGCTTACATTGTTCTGTTCTGATCTGCTTTGCTCAGGCCTCTTTTGTTTTATTCTCTTTAAAATGAAATTAAAAAAAAAAAAGAATATCAGAGTCAGAATATTCCCTGGGAAAGCGTTTCCTGATACGCTAGGGAGATTCTTTCCCTACACCTGCTGTGCTTCACCTCTGCATCCACATCCGAGTGCTTGGCTCAACTGGGCTCAACTCCCCTCCCCTCCTCTCCCCTCTCCTCCCCTCCCCTCCCCTTCTCTCCTCTCCCCTT
>PVLA01001938.1:0-16051 GCA_004027455.1 Hydrochoerus hydrochaeris | reverse complement strand
CAGTTCTTTTCTTTACACTGTTTAACATTGATTTTATATTTTCATGTGTTTGTTTCTCTCTCCCAGCAAGCTGTACACCAAACAGAGACCTTGTCCATTTCGTTTTCCCATACTTCCTACAATGCAAAGTAGGCCTACAAGTAATACTTTGCTGAATGAATGAGACCTCCCTGACCCTGTGTTTCCTGGAGGTCGCTAAGAAGCCAAGTGTCCCAGTGGAACACATGAGACTTGTCACCATTCAGGCACTTTGACACACCTATGTAAAGACATCTCATCTGTACAATTCAATGAAGGGTGTCATCTTAGTAGGGGACAGTTAGTGGGGGACACCTTGTCACTAAATTCTCATCCCTAGCACACTCACACTTGTTAGGAACGTCTCGCCCTCCCATCCTGGTTTCCAGCACTTCTTAGAAGGCAGCCCTGGCACAGGCTCCCCTTGCGGCACCTCTGCCCACCCTCCCGCCTCAGCGCTGAGTGCCTAGCTCTCCACTGTGCCCCAAGGCAATGTGGGAAAGGAAACCCTCACACCTACTTGCGCTATGCATATATGATCCCCTTTAACCCTCACAGCCGCCTACGGAGTTGACACCAGTATCTTCATTTCACAGAAGAGAGAACTCAAGTCCAGCGAGGTCAGCGAGCTGCTCAAGATCACACAGCTCCAACTTTCAATTTTAAGCTAATTAATTAGCCAGGTTCCTTCCCCAGCACACATTCCTGCAAATGGTCTTCTCTCTGCGGGCAGAGGTTTGAGCGTACTCAGGCGCACGCGTGCGCACGCACACACACACACAGTGTCACACACACAATGTCATTAGCATTTTCCTTTTATTTATTACACTGAAAGAGCAGGAAATTACACAGGCCCATTATAGACTAAGCAAATTCTAAGTAAATTACATAAATGGAATTTTTAAAAAGCACACGAAGCAACTGTGGAATGAGCCATACATTTCAGAATGAGAAACCCGGGCACTGGGCTGAGAGAGGTGCGCTCAGAGCGTCTTACACAAATTACCCGGACTCATCTGTTTTCTCTCCTATCCAGCCCATCTGCGGGTCCCCTAAACCCAACAGTGCCTGGGGAAGAAAGAGAGGGAGAGAAGGAATTTTGAAACCAAGGCATCAGGTCTTTGCCTCTGATTCTGGGTTATTTGAATCAAGGGAACTCACTTTCCCTCAGACACTCAATCATTTCATTCCCCTTTCCAGTTTTATTTGGAGGCATTAAGAGAAAAGAACTGTCATGGGGAGTGGGGAGGGGCGCTTCCTCTGCTCTCCGCTGTAGGCTCCCTTATCCCGTGCCCAGTGCATATGCTGGGCCAGATGGCCGAGCTCCTGGCAGCCACTTCAGCTGCTCAAGAACATGGCTGTTTAACCTCATCAGCTCAACCGCTTCAGTCCATGGTGGGGTAGAAGGGCGACACCAATCAGTTTAATTAGTTTAACGAGGGCCGGGGGAACTGGTCCACATTCTGAGCTTGTTGCACAGAACAAATGATTTGCTTTGCTCCCTCTGTGATCATCTGAGTGTTGAAAAGAGCTCTCCACCACCGAGGAAGAGTTTCCACTCCCTTCCGCTTCTGTGAGGTGGGCACGGTCAAGGGCGTGGAATGAACATGCTTTCAGTAGCTCAGTTCTTCCAGAGATGCATTCCAGAGAATTCAGAGTGTACAGACTGAACATCAGAATGCCTGCTCCGGTAAAAAGCAATGTCAGCCTTTTGCTGAACCCGTGGTCTCCCAGTGGGGAGCCTAAGGAGACCTCTGGGGTTTGAGAATACAGTGTTGAGATTTGTGTTTATGTCTATCTTTTTAGTTTTAAGTTTCTACTCTGCACAGGTGTTTTGGCGCATATGTACACTACCTGCGTGGGTGTACATTCTTCTGAGAGGGGCATGTGATCTGCACAGCTTGAACATCATGAGCTACAGGTAAAAAGAACAATTCACTCTGGACTTCTGGAACTGGGGAGTCACTTGAACAGGATGGGGGGACTGATACCCAAACCGGTACTGGTAGTGGCTTAGAAGTGCAGAGGTGTGAGCCCAGTGCTGATCCCAGTAGAGGGGGACCCCCACATTCCCTGTCACTGACCCCAGGAGAATAGTGCACTCAGGGCAGGTGAGAGACGAGCTGGGCTTGGATATTTTTACTGTAGACAGTGATGAACTGCGTGTGGGGACAGGGTACACACAGGAGGGCAGTGAGTGTGCCCCAATGCAGGAAGGTGTCAGGGGAGGCTCCTCACTCAGCTGCAGGATGGAGGTGTGTTTACACATCAAAAAACTCTTCGGAGTAGGCATTGGGGTCTTCCTGTGACCGCGTCACCACCTTGAACTGGCGCCGAAGAAAACCACCATAGCGCTTCTGGTTGTCCCACTTGAGCTTGGGACGGATGCGCCGCAAGAAGCCCCCGTAGCGTTTGTACAGGTCTTCATGGCCCGCATTGTCCCCATCCCCATCCCCCTCCCTGGCCACCTCTGAGCTCCTCTTGGGATATTTGCGCAGAAAACCCCCATAGCGTTTGACCTGTTCCTTGGGGTCCTCATCGAAGTCAAGTGCACCCACCTCCACTGCACCACTGTTCAGCTGGGGAGCCCCCATCAGCTGAGACTGCAAGCCCTCCCTGAGCACACCAAAGAGACCGCTGAGCTTGTTCTTTGCAGGGGTGCTGGGGAGGAGTCTGCTTTTCTCCAGCTCCTGCAGGAAGGGCCTGGCACGCTTGGCCAGCTCCCCGTAGGCCTCTTCTAAAGCTGCCCTGCTGTCCAGGCCACTCTGGTCCCTGAGCCTGAGGGCAGAGGGGGTGAAGAAGGCCAGGACGCCCTGGCATCGCTCCCATTCCTCAGAGGGCAGCAGGGTTTCCTGGCATTCCAGGGAGCAAATCTGCAAAAGACCCCAAAGACAAGACCGCAGTGGTGATATCACCGCCAACAAAACATCAACACACATGCCCCACCCCAACCCAGAGCCCTGGCCCAGGTCCAGGAAGATCAACAGGCACCACCTTGTCAAGCACTTGGCTTCCCATCTGATGTGCCCTGTCAAGTGTACAGGTGACTTGATGCCCTGACTTTCTGGAGGGCACATAGCTACAGGCAGCAATGCCAGCACAGAGGTGGGAGCTCCAAGGCTCAGTGCTCCTCCTCTCACTTTATCCAGGTCTGAAGGGTGCAACTAACACCTTGCAAACAGGGACAGAGCATGCAGATGGCAGAAAGAATATATCCGAGGGGACAAAGGAGAGGCATCGAACCTCAATGGGGGGACAATACAGCAGCCTTCATGGGGCTGCTGGGAGAATTTAGTTGGGACGCTGCATGATCTGGCAGTTGGAGATGGTGGAGACAGCTCTTTCCACGGGAGGGACTGGATGTGAAGGGGCCACCAGCCCAGGGTGGGGAGCCTTGAAAAGTTAATCTAGAGCTGCTGACTGCAAAGCCAGCCCTCATGACTGACGCTCCTGCTGCCGGGCACCCGGCTCCCTGGGAACCTGCATCTCACATCTCTATTCTGGCCCAAGGTAGCCCAGGGTATGTCCAGGCTGTCCACAGGGCAGGGCAAGTCCCGCCCAGGTGGGATAAACACAGGACAGGCCTGCCCTGTGACTTCCCCTCTCCAGGTTCCGCATAGAGAAGAACTAGGCATTGAGGAAACGTTCCTGAAACCTACCAGGGGGTTGATGGGTTTGGGCCCGTCCTGGGTCCTCACAGCACACAAAGAGCACTGGGACAGGCATTCTGCTGCGGCAGGGGGCAGCACCAGGAGGCAGGCAGCCAGCACCAGTCTCGGCCACACCATTCCTCTCACCCTTCCTGCAGGGAGGAGAAGAGAAGAGCGTGAGAGCTGAGCACACTGTGGAGAGCACCCTGAGCTCGCAAAGCCATCTCTGCTGCTCCTGTCAGGGGCACAAGACAGACGTCCTCAATCCCGACTTACAGCTTAGGAGCCAGAGCGGACATGGGAATTAGGGCCAAGACTGGAAGCAGAAACTGACAAGGGCAGAGTGCTGAGGGGCTTCCCCATGCAGAGGGCGGGCAGCTCTTCCAGGTGAGCTGTGCCGGTTTCACTTAACAGGTGGGGACATTAAGGCACAGGCGGGGGAACGATTGTACTGCACATGAGTGGACAAGTTAGGACCTGATCCATTCTGTCTGACGTCACAGCCCGCTCTGACCACCTCCAAGCCAGAAGATGTGTGGCTGTGTGCCTGCGGGTTCTTTGGGATTCTGTCACCTGAGTTCTCCCCAGGGTGTCACCGGCTGGTCCGTTCCATGCTTTTTTCTTTTTCACAGTACTGGGGTTGAATTCAGGGTCAGTGCTACACAAGTGCTGTGTGGTAGAATCACACTGTGTCAAGTCTCTTGAACTTTCCTTTCCTACTCTAGCACTGCCATTTACCCCGGCCGTAGCTCTGCCTCCACTGCTGGAAGCTGGTATCCCTACTTCCAGCTCCTCCCCAATCCCTGCCCTAAATACCCTTAGCGGCTCCTAATTCTGTGATGATATCCACAGCATGGAACCAGGCCTGGCCTGCTGCCTCAATGTCAGGGACCCCCTGCCCCATCCCAGCACCTCAGCACTTCGTCTCTGAGGGCCAGCCACAGCTAGCTGCTTAGTTTCTCTGAATGAATGAATCAGTCTCTGTCTCACCCCTGGGCCTTTGCACATGCTGTCCCATCTGACTGGAAAACCCTTCCTCTCCTAATCTGTTGTTGTCCCTTCAGTCCTAGCTTAGCTGTAACATCTGCTGGGCAGCTTTTGCTCTTTGAATCTAGATGAAGTGCTACTCCTTCCCTTCCTCCCAGTAACATGCACCTCTCCCTGCAAAGCAGAGCACAGCTTCCCAATCAACTGTGTGAGCCTTCAGACGCTGGCTCCACGAAGGCAGAACCTCCTCCAGCCTTCTCTAATGCTCGCTCTGAGTCCCTCACACAGACCCCTTGCACCTTCTGTTCCTGTCCGCAGCCCCCTGACCTCAGACTTTCACATGACTCATTTTTTCTTGTACTAAATGAGTTAAATGACACATGGCCAGAGAGGCATTTGCTGGCCACTGTATCTAATGTGGTTCCCAGTCTCTCTCCTGTCACACTGCAGAGGTTTCATCAGGACACTCACCAGGCCTATGGCTCCCCTTTATCAGGTGTCTGTCTGTTTGGTGGCCACGGCTATCACTTCCCCCACTAGAATGTTACCTCGCCCAGAATGTTACTGACCCTAACTATGAAACCCTGGCCACCATATAGTCGGCCCTCAGTAATTTATTACACGCCATCTCTTTCATAGTCAGTTCTTTAGAAGCCAAATGCAAAGACTCAAGGCCACTCCAATGGCATAATATGCCTCTCTCTCATGCAGATATGAGGTCCCCAACAGCAGCCGGTGGCTGACCGGCTAGGGACCCACGCCCTTCCCACCTGGTCCTCCTAACCCAATGCCTCTAATCTCAAAGATCCCTTCACTTTGCCCCGTGTCACTCGTACCTGCACACTACCCTGTCTGCTTAGGTGTCCAGGAGGGACCCAAGGTCCCACCCTATACCCTGGAGCAGGGTTCCTGCTCCAGAAGCATACAAGGGGCCCCCATCACAGTCTGCTAATAATTAACCCACTCACCATTTATTGAGCACCTACTGCCCTCATCCACTTCTTGCCAGTTGGTGGGGGTACTTCTGAGGCAGTGAGCTGCCCCTGTCCTTCCTGTAGTGGGCATCTGGGTCCAGCCCCATCTGTTGGACCCCCCCCCACCTCATAGCTACAGTTTTTTTATAGAGCAACACTGATCCATGCAGAACTGAATCCTCTGTGAATGACCAGGGGTTGCGAGCTCAGGTCCCTGAACTCCTATGTTGCACTCAGCCCACCTGCCAGCCATGATGGGCAAGTGTCATTAGCCCTGCGTCATGGATGAGAGAACTGGTGCCCAGAGAAGCCTGGTAAATCCCCTGAGCTCAGGCCTGGGTGCTTCTCCTGAGGCTGAGCCGTCTGCGCCTGGCACCGGGGGACTGAACATGTGTTCCCCTCGGTCCTTCCCAGCGTGTGTCTTCCTCACAGCTCCGCAGGCACTAAGCAGATTAGGGTTCCAGACAAGTGAGCCGTGAGCCACTGTAGTTTCGTGGAGACACAAAGCAGGTGGCTCCTGTTTCCCTGATACCGGGCACAGCTAGGCCAGCCTGTTACAAGATTAGCACTGAGTCACCCAGGGAGCCCTGCAAATCCTGGCTGGAGGCGTCCCACACTACCAGCTGCCATCGACACAGGAGGCCAGTGCGGATCTCTGTGTCCGAGCAAAGTGGAGCCCACTCCTCTGCTTTTGCCCATTAGCTTGATCCTGGATAATGGTCAATTCGATGGTTACTGAGCTTTGCAAAATTCTGAGCAGCCCTCATGGGTTACCTCATGCATCTTGGCATGAGGGTCTTGCCCACTTTGCAGGAGAGAAAACAGACAACTACAAAGACTGCAAGCGCCAGGAGGGTGCCTAGAGTGGAATTCGTGTTCAGGTAAGGCTGAGATCCAAAGCTCACCTTCATGCCCACTGGGCAGTGCCCAGGCCCCTCTGTGTAACCACCCAAACCCCAGCTCCAGCCTCCACCTGGTCTAGAGTAGCTTCCAACATGTCCTCCCAGACACTGTCTACACAGCTGTCCAGGGGTTCTGCTGGCTGCACCTCTGCCCTGCACTGGTTTTCAGGTGCTCTGTGCTCAGGGCCTTTCCAAACACAGAGCCAACAGTGGCTGGGCACTGACTGGGAGCGTGCCCTGTGCTCCGTGCTGTGTGTGTCCTGAGGGAAATATCCTCACAGCAGCCCACAGCTGGCCTAGTCTCCCCTTTACAGACAAGGAAATGGAGGCACAGAGAGATGGCACCATCTGCCCAAAGCATCACAGCAAGTGTACAGCACTGGACAGCCAGATATGAGCTCTGCCGAGCCACCTGCCATTGCATGACAGGGGCCCCCGGCACCCTGCCCTCTGCCTCAGCACACAGGGTCCCCTCAGCCAGGACACCTTTATCACCCACCCATCCCATGCCTCTCCCACTGACCTGGATAACTCGCACTCCTTCAAACCTTAACTTCAACTGCCTCCCCCAGGAAGTCCACCTGGATCAGCTCCCTCCTCTGGGCTCCCTCAGCCACCCCTGTGACCTCAGTACCTAATTACAGGCATCTCAGTCAAAGTTGCAAGGTGAATGAATGAATGAATGAATGAATGAATGTATGGTGTCCTGGCACCTCACACAAGGCAGTAATAGGAGGGAGAGCTCTGCACAAGTTTGTTGTGAATAAACAGTTTCAGAGGGCTGTGAGGGCTGGGACACCAGGCCTGGAGCATGGAGCACACGCCTGTCACATGACAGGTGCTTTAACAGATGGAGTATGCAGGCTGCAGCCCGGGGGAATCCAGTGCTCTTTTAATATTGGGATGTTCAAGGAGGAGGGCAAAAGGGAGCCCGCGAGGTCTGGCTCACTGCTGAACCAGAAAGTGACTGGTGAATGGACTGCCCTGGTGAGGAGGTGCCAAGCAGGGCAGTGCGGCCCTCACTCACAGTCACATCGCTCCTCAAGCAGCCACCAGCTCCCAACCTCTACAAGGTGCCAGGCTGTGCATTATCACCTCATGCACAGCAACCTCAGGGGCAGCTTTTGTACCCATTACACAGAGTGCAAGGGCTGAGTCTGGGAGAAGGAAAGTCATCACTCGTCCAAGTTTACCTGGCTTCCAAATGGGAGAGTTCAGTTTTCTACCAGATTCTTCTGGGTTAAAATTGGACCCTACCAGAGTCACATTGCCTTTGAGACTTGGGACCCTATTTCCTTTCTTTATAGGATAAAGTGTCAGATGGTCCTGGTGAGGGAGAGTCTCATCTTTCCCAGGGTCTGCTGAGGGAGGGAGCTTGGAAGTCAGGTATCCCCCATGGCCCTGGCATTGACAGATCATGGCTCTTTGGGATGAACTGAGGGGAAGAGAATTTTGCCTGTCTTTGGAGTGAGAGGAGGAAACAGTCCACTTGGCAAGGGTGAGGGTGACAATGGGCAAATGACCGCAATGTGTAGCTTGTGTCATCCTCAGTGAAAGGAGGGGCCTCTGTCAAACATGGTGGGCCTTGGGCTTTGCAAAGAAAGCCCCCTGTGTGGGGCATTCATGAAGTGTGTCCTAGCCACTCCCTCAAGCCCGAGAGGAATGAGAGGCCTCCTCCCCTAACGGTCCGGACTCACCGTCTCCTCAGTCACGTGGGCTGGATCTCACAGCAGGTCTCGCTCTGTGCCCGGCCACATTCCACCAGTGCTGCCCACCGGGAGAATCCAGCACCCGGATGTGTGTTGACACCTGTACTCATCATTGTTTCCATGTTATAAAAGCTTCAGCTGGGATGGTGGTACACTCCTGCCATCCCAGCAGCCTAGGTGGCTGAGGCAGGAAGATTTATTGTTCAAGCCCAGCCTGAGACCCTTAGCAAGTGAATCTCACAATAAAAAGTAAAAAGTGGCTGGGACTGTAACAGTCCCAAGGCCCTGGATTCCATCCCCAGTACAGAGAGAGAGAGAGAGAGAGGAGAGAGAGAGAGAGAGAGAGAGAGAGAGAGAGAGAGAGAAGCATTGTTTTTGAAACAAGGTCTAAGCAGCCCAGAAAGGCAAAAACATTTATTGTCTGGCCTTTACAGACAAAGTGTGCTGTTCCTGCCTCTGTGAATTTTATGACCGTTTTATGACTCTAATGGTTTTCAGCTGATTTTCTTGGGCCACCAGGCACAGGAACATTTGATTAAATTACAGCCACTGCCAGGCATTGTTGACATGGGCATCCCTGACCAGGTGGCCGGGGGTAAGTGGGTCGGGAGCAGGTCACCCACTGCTCTCCAGGCCACAGAGAAGAGGTGCTAGGGAAGCTCCCCTGGATTTCCCTTTTCCTCAGAGGGTAAAGACAGGGGCTCTGGCATCAGAGGACCATCTCTCAGAGCTCTTCCGCCAGCTTCAGTCTTCCCACCCGTGAATGGGAGTGTCACCTCCCTATGGGTTCCCGTAGGGACCACTTGAATGGGGTAGCACACAGGAAATCCCCTCCTCCCCAGGGACCAGATCTCCTTAAAAGGGACACGTCTTCTTATCTCTTTGGTGATACTTCGACACTGTAGTCAGCTGAGGGCTCCAAGGAGCTGCAAGCATTTTTATTAAAAAAGCCAGCATTGAATAGCAATGACTCGATTTAACGTCGTAATTATCTTTCCGTGCACTTTATCGCATATGATTATCCCTATTTGATAGAAGAGGAAATGGGAAAAGGTAAAAATGAAGTCACTTGTTTAAGGTCACATCATGAGTCAGGAGTGAGGTGGAGACAGAGTTTGGCTCCCACACTGGCAGCGACTGCCCCAGAGATGCCACTGTTTTAGGGGCCCCAGTGGCCCTCCAGGACAGTGCCCCTGCCCTGTGCTGGGCCCCGTGTCTGCAGATGAACTCAAGATGGGCCACTGTGACAGCTCAGGTGCTAGGGGGAAGTGTGAACTGCGTGACATGGACCCTGGCGGTCTCAGCATTCGTGAATGGTAGGGGTGGAGTTTACAGAGACCACAGCATCGCCCACTGAGTAGGACCGAGCTCTCTGCATACTTTCATCTCCATCATTTCCTTTGGCCCACAGAAGAACTCAGATGGCTGGGCGATATGAGCCCACTTTCTGGATGGGAAAACAGAGGCTCGTGATTCAACCAAGACCAAGAAATGAGGAAACAGCAGAACTAAGGTTCACGATGAGCCTGGTGACTACACTCCACCCACCGTTCTGAGGTACAGTGGGGCCCCAGGAGCTATTGCCCTTGCACTCCCCAAGACGAAACCATTTTGAGTTCTTTTATCCCCCAGAACTTCTTGGTGTTCATCTTGGTGACCTCCAAAGGCTGGTGAAGGAGAACCCCAGAAATAGAAGCTGCGCCCTTGCTAGATTTTACAGTCACTGACCAGGATGAGTGACCAGTTTATGGGGAGACGCTCAGGTTCTGAGCAGAAGGCAAGCAGACATGGCTCAACAGGCATCAGTGACACAGGACATAGGACGAGGCCCATGTGGCTGTAGAGACCGGAGAGAAAGACAGCCCTGCGGTCCCTGGTTGCAGTAGGACACTTTTCACCAGTGAGATTGGTCCAGAATTCCTGCCTGTGTTGCCTCTGGGTGCAGTTAAGGGATATGGGGCTGATGGTAAAGGAAGGTGAAGAGACAGGGAGAGAGAGCAGTGCCCAAAACGGGTGGCAGAGCTAAGACTCGAAGGCATAGAGAGCAAGACCCCTGGGAGGGCAGGGGAGACGGCCGCATATGTGGGCAAGAAAAGAAGATGAGACTCAGAGATGGGGAGAGAATGGGGAAGAGAGGGAGAGGGCTTAGGGGGCACAGAACAGAGAGGATAGAAGCAGGCAGAGTGGGGGGGGGCTAGAGGAAGCCGATTTGATTCAGGAGCTGAGAGCCCCAGGGAACTCCCATTCCCCCTCCGCCTGGCCCAGAATCAGCCCCTTATTCTGAGACAGTGGCCAGAGACCCAGACACTTAGCAACTGCTCAGGAAGACCTTGTCAAGGTAAATGGAATTGCCCAGAATAAGACAAGTGTAAATGGCAGTTCAAGCTGCTGTGGGGACAAAGCCCCTGGTGGATATGCCCCCAGTTCATGGCATATCCTGGCATATGGGGTGAACTGGGTGGACTCAGGGTGGAGCCCTATGCGTCTTGATCCCTCATGGACCTGCACCCTTGACCTTCCAGCTGGGAGCATCTATCTTGGTCAGGGCTGGAAGAGAGGGAGGAAGCCAGGCTTGGGACATGGCTCCATCTTCAGGTCTGCTACTGGGATTACTGGGTGTCTCCAGCAGATGGTCACTGCCCACCATGGTGGCCAGCTCAGACTCACTGCAATGTTTTTCTATCACTTTGTCAGCCCCACTGAACTGGCCAATCACACATGGGCCAAGAAGAATGAAAATGTGAGAGAAACCAGTGGCTGACCGCACTTTCTCAGGCATGTGCTGCCATCCAAACAGCAAATACTGATCCTTTTAAGGCTGATGGAAGGGATCTGATAAACACAACTGTACAAGAATGACCCAAAGAGCTGGGCGGGGCATGGGGGAATCAGGAAGGTTCAAGAAGGATCAGGCAAGAGCAGGAAGAATAAGACTTCATGATCCCAAGCAAAGGATGAAGCAGTAAAGCTTCTGTTGGGGTGGGGAGAGCAGAGAAGTCCCACCACAGATGAGATAGTAGATGTTCCACCATATTGCCTGGGCGGAGCACACAGCACACGGAATGGAGTGTTTGAGGAGATCGTAAAAGATGAGGAGGGTTCCAACCTGCCACGTTGAAACAGTGCCGACTTGGACCGTCATAGTGGCAATTACAGAGTGTCTACTAAATGCCTGGGATTTTACAGTACCCCTTTGAGCCTCACCACAGCTTGGGGTGGGGGCACTACTAATAATTAGCCTCATGGTTCGGGTGACTGAACTAGGGTGCAGAGAGGGGCAGCTATTGTTCCTAAGTCACCCAGGAAATGAGGGGTAGGATCTGGAATGTGAACCCAGCACTGCCTCAGGCATTTGCAGGACACATTTCGATGATCTGTGGAAAATTCCTGACCATAGAAGTTACTTCAACAAACACCTTACATGTGTTTCAAACTGATCAGAAATTTCTCAAACAGCCCGGAGCTGCTGATTCCTTCTGTCTGCTCCTGCTCCGTCCCACCACCCGGCTCAGAGATCACCGCAGCGTATCCCTGCCAGCTGCTAGTGGAGACAGAGGTTCGGTTTGCAGCCCACCACCCCTCACACCCCGCTCCTGAGGCAAAGCAGTGGGCTGAGGATCCTGTCAGCAAACGGAGACCTCCCCAGCAGCACAGCTCACAGACTGACTGGGGCTGTTGGAAATCTCCCCCCACGCAGATCTCAAAAGCTGGAGATAAATGACCTGCAAAAATAGAACAAAGGCAAGGTGGATGGGACAGGCGTGGGGGCGAAGGTGAGCGGAAGGGGGAAGGAAGGAGCTCAAGGAGCTCGGCAGAGGAATGGGCGGCGAGGCGAGGCCCATGAGGCGGAACGGACAGGACTGACGTTCTGAACTGGTTTACTCATATATCAGGCCATGGATCCTGATGGCAATGTCTGTCAAATTAGAAAGACAATTCTTGGAAGAAAGATGATAATGAGGACTTTCAGTCAGTGGGAGGGGAACTGAAATCAGATCCAATAACCTAAAGAGCTTGTTTCCCCTTGGGAAGCTGGAAGACTTAATTAAAGAATGTTTGTAAAGCTTGAGAGGTTCTCGGAAAAAGAGACCGGGAGAAAAGTAAGAGGTCACAGAATTGACTATTCAACCCTGGAGTCATCAGCAGGCCTTTCCCTCCTGCTCTGAAGCTTGTCAGTGTTTGGCTGGAGTCAAACTTTGGGCTCCAGAATACTTTCTCTGAGCATAGATAGCTTCACCAGAGAGCAAATATCTTTCCCTACCTGAGCTTCCTCCCTGCCTGTAATTTAAATGAAAGCAACAAGTCAAATTGACAAAAAAATTCTGCTCAGCCTGCTGTCCAGGCATTCTGTCCTTCATTTTCTTCCTCTCCTAACGAAACAACCCCAACTTCATTCTGTGTAAAATGACGTCAAAGGCAGGTACTCAGATCAGCACCTCATCAACAATTAAATGTGATCCCCAAAGCGTGAAAAGACGGAACTTGATTGCACGTCCATGTATGTGATAATACGATAAATGCCAGAGCTGGAGTCTCATTACCACCCCAAGCCCCGTTCTAGGAGTCTGGAGAAGATTGCTGACCTTTAAACTCGCCCTGATTAGTGGCACCGCTCACATCTCCCATCTGGATGTCCTGTCCTGCCCTCACCTTGGAAATCAGCCTGGAACCACTGTGTGGTAGCCTGTAAGAGAAGACCCTGGCTAACTGCGGGGTGGTCTTCTTGGGAGCAGCTGTACACATACAGCAGGACTGCACAGAGGGGAAGATAGCCCAGACAGTCATCTCTCCCTGTTTAGGCTTTTGTAAACTCATCTGGTAGCTGTAACTACCTTTGCCAGTCCTGGGACCCTCAGCCCAGGGTCCCGCTGCCCCTGGGTACATAGGACTGACAGTACACAAACGAACCCAAGAACAAGAACCCGGGCCCCTCTGGACCTTACCTGCACGCTGCTTTGTTCCTGGATGGCTTCTGACAGAACAGGTCGTAGCGTGGTGGCAGGAACCCGGTCCTGGAGTCAGCCCCAACTCCAGCTCGGGGAGATACCAGAGAGGCAGCTGTGAGCGCCACCAAAGCCCCTTTGAATGTTAGTCCTGTCGCTTCATCCCCCCTTTTATGGCTAGAGCCTCCCCCTGTCGCTCAGCCCTCTCTGAGCACAGGCTGCTCAGAGCCAATGGGGAAGGAAGTGGCTCAGAGCAGAGCTCAGACCCCCAGGCCCTTCCACTCAACTCCAGCCGACACAATAGCTTCTCTTCGTGATGTGGAGGAGGGAGCAGCCGGCTGTGGGTGGGGGAGGATTCTGGGTGTAGTGCTGTTTGTCACTTGAAATCTAGCCACTTCAGTGTTTGTTGGATGCATTTCCAGGAGAATGTCACAGGAAAAAGGAGATAGCAGCAGGTGAAGAGAGAGACAGGATGAGTTAGGGAAAGACAGAGAGAGGGAGAAAGAGAGGGCTACAGTCAAAGGAGTCAGGCAGGCAGATAGATACCGAGACAAATGAAACGGAGAACTGGGAACGGAAAGTCAGTGCCACCAACCCAGGGAGCAATGAGATAAAACAGGGGAGAAAGAGCAAGGCTCAGAGACAGCCACCAGCATGCCAGACAGGGAGCACACACAGGGACCGATAGAACTGGAGAGTCAGAGATAGGGCGATAAGGAGACCAAGAGGGGAGACAGACTCAAAGCGCAGGGCCAGGGGGCGGACAGGCACAGGGCTGGTGGGAAGCCGGGGAGGCTCCTGAGGATGGCAGAGGAAGAGCCCCCGGAGACAGCAGGCATGCGTGCTGCCCTGCCTTGGTGCCTATGTGTGCCGGGGTGTTTCTGTGTTCATTTGCTGCAAATGCCAGGCAACTTTGGTACACACTGAGCAGCACCAGGCACTCGAGCCCTGGCAGACACACAGCCTGCAGTCTGGAGCTGCCGTTTCGCTGGCAGCAACACAGAATGAAATCCCCCTCAAAATATGGGCTGCGATGCACCTTTGTGCGGGCCAGGAGGGGGCTTGCCTGCCTCTTGTGCCCTGGCTCGTGCCAGCAGCAGCTGGAAAGCTGGACCCTGTAGGGCTGCGGGACCCTCCAGTGCATCACCAGATGGCTCACAGAGGTAGGCACAGCCGTCAGAACCTGGCGAGGCTGCCATCTCCCAGGACCTCTGCTGCGCCAGCCAGCGAGCTCAAGTTGTGGAGTTCAATCCTCACCACTTAGCTAAGTGGTTAATATCTCCCTCATCCTGCAGGTGAGAAAACTGAGGCTTGGGGGCTGAGAACCACTCCCGACATCCCTCAGCAAGCCAGTCACTGAACTAGCAAGGAAACCTTCAATCTGCAGTTCTCCCTCCCCAGGTTCCTTCTCCGGAACTCAGTCTCTCCACAGTGTAGAAGAGAATACCTGACAAAACTGCACCATGGGTTTGATTCTCTGCTTTGCTATGATACAGTAGAGAGACATGAGCTAAATTAGTAACCCCAGCCTCAGTCTGCTCATCTCTGAAATGGGACCAAGATTGCATCTAGTTCTATCAAGGGTAACACAAGGATTGGGTACCAGCTCTCAACTCAGTAGCACCAGGTGAGCTCCATTACTACCATGCTGTGGCCCCTCACTCTGGTCCGGCTCTCACACGTCTCTGTTCCGCAGGACCTCGTCCCCTCCCTGCATGGGGGTCCTCACAGGCGATGGCAGAAGGGGCCATTTTCTGAGCACTTGTGTGTCCGACATTGCCACATGCTCCACTGTCTCCTCTTCAAAGTCACGCATGGCTATCGCAGTGCATCCTAGCCCCATGAGCCTATGCAAGTTCGGGGGTGAAGCCACCCCAGGAGGAGGGTCCCTTCAGCCAGGAGACAGGCCCTCGTCTTTCCAAAAGAGGCCCTGGGTCCAGGTCTCACACTTCAGCCACTCCGCCTGCTTTCTCTGGACAGCACACAGTGCCTGGCAGGGAGAGGCCAAGGATTTCCAGGGCCCTGGAGCTGTCTGTACCAGGAGGGCACCGCGTGGTCTGTTCGCTGTCTCTGGGCATCAGAAGCCTGGGAATGAGCCGCTTCTTCACTCCAAGGCCACATACTCGTAGCAGTCGCTCTCGGGCCTCCTTACCCCATACCCCAAGTTCCACTTTTATAAGCTCTGGGTAACAACCTTGGGACAGACAAAGACTGTCCCAAAGAGACAGGCGTGCAGCATCCTGTGGCCAAAGTCAGCAGGTACTGGAAGGAGAAAGGAGTCGGGCCCTTGGCTGCTGTTCACCACAAAGAGAAGAAAGGACGGCGAGGCAGGAACGCTCATGACAATTCGCTCACACCAGCAGTGTGTGCAGTGGCCTTCACCCCAGGCTGGCGTTGGTCTCCAGAACAGGTTTTCCCTTTGCGTTTCCTCTCCCGCAGTGTCCTTCATAGGCATGCACGCACACACACAGAGGCACGCCCACACCCACATATACACACGGGCATGCACACACCAACATATACACATGGGCACGCACACACACGGGCACACACACACAGGGGCACACCCACATATACACACGGGCACACACACACAGGGGCATGTACACACAGGGGCAAACACATATACACACGGGCACACACACACACACATATATACACACGGGCACACACACAGGGGCATGCACACACACACACAGGCACACACACACCCACGGGCACGCACACACACACATATACACACGGGCACAACACACAAAGGCATGCACACACACACAGGTGTGCACACACCCACATGTACACACAGGCACACACACACATACACAGGGGCACACACACATATACACATGGGCACACACATACACAGGA